>JACCPG010002784.1:0-27546 GCA_016069955.1 Drepana arcuata | reverse complement strand
ATAAACTAACTATCTAATGGCAAAAGATTTCTTAAGAATCGGATTCAAAAGAAACAATTCAAGCATGAGGTCCACCTGATGGTAAGCGGTCACCGTTGTCTATAAACGCTTGCAACACCAAGTATAGCTCGCGCGCTGCTGACCCTGCAGGAATCTATTCTCGCAGAACTCCATGCTGAATTCTCCAGGGAAAACATCGACGGGAGTTCGTTCGAAGAAAACTCCTTTACTTACTAAGTACTTGACCTTATTGGTTCCAAAGGTTGGAGATGAATTCTCCGTCGATGGCGAGAGGTGCAGTGATAAAAGAAGATAGATGTGGGCATCATCATCGAACAATTCCATAGCGGTAGGAAAGACTTTATTAGTACATATCTGAAATTGCAGCTCTTATTATCACACATTTTAATAATGATGGCAATAGCACGTGATGATACGGCCCCTGATTCTTTAAGCATAAGCCTAGGTACTGGAATCGCTATATTGAAAACGCCAACGTGCCAACCCAAATAGTTGGAAGAATCTTTCTCCTTTCTCCAGCACATTCTCTAATCCTGGACAATATATTCAGCCTTACGTCCATCAAGAAGATCGAGTATGCTTGTTACATATGATACCTACAAATGCGATAGTCAATAAGCCTATACCGAAGCGGCATATCTGTCCACAATTTGTTTAGTTGTAGGTACCGATGTGTATCTTTAATACTTAGCTATATATACCTAATACACTTATCCAGCAGTAAGCTAACAAACAAACTAATACAACGAAACGTGAACGAAGTCGAATGGTTTGAGTAGTAGTAGTAGTAGTAATTTACAAATTTAAATTTGCAGGTTCGAATCTCGTCATTTTCTACCAATGAGCTTTTTCTGTACTTAAGTAGTCGAATATCGAATGTGTCAATGAGTTTCACTGCACTATAGTAGGTACAGTGATTAAGCACAGGCTAAGCTTTACGTTGAAGGAAACTTGCATACATTTAAGAAGAAATTCAGCCGTATGGACTTTTTGCTGTGCTTGAAAAACGACGATGAGCTCGCTATCTATTACGTTACGACTATTTACCTATTAGTTCATTTATCTGGCAAGAAGTGGGTTTTTGCCTATTAACTTTAGTCACTTTTGTCTATCTCTTCCGGGAAGGCGTGAAGATATATAACTAAAATAGTGAGCGAAGATCGAACCCCAAAAAAGCATTTCATCATAAATTAGATCATCATCATATCATCTCGCCGTGTCCCTAAGGACTAAGTCCCCGGGGTAGACAGAGAGTATAGAGCGCCAGTTCTCTCTGGACTTACATACCTCTTTCGCTTCGTCCACATTCATTAGTATCTTCATACATGCTTGTCAGTTTCGAGTAATCTTAGGGTTCCCGTCCTTGAACGTCCGATCGATTTCATCCAAGTAGTTGGAACGTGGAATAAATTAGATTCTTAGTTATATTCATAATTGAACAGAAATATTTGGTTACTATCAACAGAAATCCGTCCTTGTCTTCAAAGAAACCACTTGTGACAGTACAATGAGTCATTCAAAAGCGATAGATTTTCAGTATAAAATATTGCAAGTTAAATGACAATAGATATGGATATCACTAACAAAGCATGTAGGTATGTCTGAGAGAGGACAATATCAGCGTATTTTTGCTAACATATTGACCTATTTCTACCTCAGGCTGTACGTTGTAGCCTGAATGAAAAAAGGTATTTCATGTGTTCGTTCAATAACCTACGTTTTTTTCGTGTTAAATCTCTTGGGAAAGCCGTTATTACGATTTCTGACCATCTGTCCCGCAAGAGATGCGAGTAGGATACTAAACCTTAGTACCGGAGTAGATCCCAAGTGTTAGGTAACATTATTGTTTTAACCAACACTGCCTTTATATTTTTCAAAAATATTCAGTTTTTTTTTTACATCAAGAGTGGCATACAAGCATACGGCCCATCCGTTGGAAAACGGTTACCGCGGCCTATTAACGCTTACAATACCGAAGTATCACTTGCCCGTTGCCACTTTGTGTTCGGAGAGTTATACTGTGTACTTTAAAGTTATAAGTGACAGATGGCGAGTCCATCGCCGCTACTCATGCACGACTATACATGCTTCTTTGAATCTCTTCTCTAACATATGCAGGTTTCCTTTCGATGTTTTCCTTCACCGTAAAGCTCGTAGTATGACTAATCACTGTACTTAAGTTCAGAAATACTCATTGGTACAGTCGAGATTCGAACTTGCAATCTTTGTGTTGCAGGCAACAACTCTAACCACTCAGCCACCACGGCTCTAAATAAACGAACATTAAAATAAATAAATGGCTTTATTATTTTTTTGGTTTGCATAGGAGATTGCTCGTCCGTCTCACGGAAGGTGTAATATTTTAGATGCAGGTATGTCCATTCGCGAATCCATAAGCACTCCTCGTATTAGATTGACTCGTTCCATTGGCAGCCCGGACAGTACGGTGATTAATCACACCACCATAAGGCTTCGTGATAAATCACTGTACTAAGTTTAAAAACTCAAATCACTAAGCCACCAATATATATTATGTAGGGACAATAATTAAGTAATATGTGATTAGTTTCTGTCGAAAATTGCGCAGCGCATGAGATTAACCGCAAACTGTAATCTGTACAGCTGTAGAATCATTAATTATTTTTATCCCTTTTGTTTCAATAGAGAATGCGATTAAAACAACCGTGCAATTAAACCTTTATCACTAACTTAAAACGGTTGAAAACGTAGTTAATAGTATTTATTGTATTATAAACTCTATTAATGGATACTATTAATCCTTAATCTGAGTAAATCAGAACAAATTATTTGTATGCCCTGATTGAATGAATTAGCTCATAGAAAAAAAACTATCACAGAATTTATAAGTTCCAACGCCATTGGAGTAATGTCTTTATTAAGGTATTATTATAGTCGACTTTGATAAAAAGTGGGTGTGCTTTGCGATTGACGTGAGGACGAATATGTGGTTGTCTGTTGACTGACACAATCGCATCGTGTTGCCTCTACGGGAACAGAGTGGAGGTGATTTAAAATGAAATAAGATTAAAGAGGATTCCTTTCATTCCACGCTTTGCCGCTGAAAGCTTAACTTTATGTGGAAAGTTTCTTTTGAGTGCCACAGTGAATTTAATATTTTTATGTGCTTAACAATATGTATGCAGTACCTCCATTTGAAATTGCTCCAAGAATATATTTATAATAATAATAAATATAATAACATAATTGAAGGGAAGGGAAGAATTTGAAGGGATTAAGAGGTTTGCATATATATTGTTAAATATAGATATATAACTGATATACTAACAAACATATCTTTATTTCCATATGAGATACAGGCATATTTAAAAAGGATACTTTCTGAAACAGTGCTAAAATTATAATATCATGGTAAATTATTTAGCGCAACACTAACCGTAGCTTGTTGTGGATCTAGATATCGTTTATTATGATTGTACAGGGCGGTAGGCGGCGGCGGTTTCAGGAACGGCGAGGTAAGTGTTTGAAGACATTTAAGGTATTTGTATCGCTTACAATTCTTCTGTGAACATCCGACGCCAGGCGTGACAAATGGGCCGTTTCCACGCGATACGCTGCCATTAATTAGATACAACGCGTGCTGAGGGCTCAGGCTACTGATTGCTATCTGTCAGCGAGCACGCGAGTCTTCGCAGCAGTATATCCTTAGCCATATCGGAGCTGGTAACTTGCTGGCAATCCTTGATACCTGCTTATCACTAAGGATCTCGTACTATTACAAATTGAAATCGATAATGTCACGGCTGGTAACACGCGCTTGTCGCAAATAACATGTAAAAAAATAATGATTCCGTAAAGATATGTTCGTATAACCTAGTGAATGTGTATCCTTACGCCTTCCTAAAAGAATCCCCGGAGGTGTAGGCAGAGGTATAATACAGCGTTTTTTGCCGTAGATATATTTAGGGGCAAATGTGTCAGTGGTGGTTGCTCAAACACAGTCATATTTCATCATCTTTGTATATCTTCTTTAATACTTTTGATTACCCCTATTATACCCTTGTGGGAAGGCGTGAGGATACACAAGATCAAATTGATCGGACAGTCAAGAATGATAACTGTCAAGTGAGAGTCAACTGTCCGATCAATTTGATCTAGGTATAAAATAAATAATTTAAATATCATACTTACGTACATTCAACACCCAAAAGCTACTAATATGATTTCTACAGCAATTTATCGTCAGCCGTATGCTGTCTAACTTTAATTATTGCTTTACCAAGATTTATATCGGCTACCGGCGTGCACTGAAAACAGGAATATTAGCGATAAAGGCGAATCACGAAACGATTAGAAACATCTATAACAGTTGTGTATAAAACAGTGTTGGCAATGACGTATTTTATTCGCAAGCGACCCGTCCGAATGGTAATTTTGAATATCGTTCTTATTCGTACTACATAAACCGTTTTAAATATAATTACTTTTTGTATAGAATACTTTGTATATACGAGCAATCCGTCAGCGCCCGTCACCAGCGATGCCTCTCTATTTGATGGATGATAATATAAAGAGAGTATAAATTGTTAGTACTTCTAAGAAATCTACCGAAAATGAATACAAAATAACCATGTTATCATTTCGACAGCCGATATTTATCATTGCTTAAATTTTTCGTGTACATATTTTATATATAAGATATCTTCACGGTTTCCTACAAATGTTTCTGAAAATGTAGGCAAAGTCTTACAATACCGTTTCTTTCGCGGGAGATGCACTTAGATGCCGAATAGCGATTCTGTGTCCGTCACTTAGGCACAAGACCCGTAAATCCTATTTAGAATTTCTAGTCAATCGGATACAGATTTCCTTAACCGTAAACCGCCCGCGGGGCCAGAAATCACTGGAAGTACTTAAATTTTGATAAACTGATTGGTACAACCCGCCTTGGATATATCCTACAATATGACTACTTAAATATGTACTAAGAAATTCGCATTTTTAGGAACTAACTTATGCTTACAGCAAGCACAACGCTTATGCTATCATCATGAACAATCTTTGTCATTTTCCCGAGTCCATGCTGATCAAAACTTCACAAACGACTGTACAAACACAGAGATGGCCATTGTGCCAGTTGTAAATTTCACATACAATACTGGTAAATAAAATATTGGTACTTACTACTTTTATATTGGTATAATAATTTTCGCAAAGTGATTCATCAATCTACATACTGTAAGTGGATAATAGTTCAAGTAAAATTAATTTCTTTGACTTTGTATTTCCCTTGAGAATTATGAATATCAGAAAGCCTCTTTGAAAATACAATTATCCGTAGTTAGGAGAGCGGTGCCTTTTCTTATAGCGGTAATTATATTGCTGTTGTAATTATAATAATTGCTTTCGTCGACATATCAAATTAACTCTTTTAAGGGGAATTCGATAGGGCGCGTTTCTGTTGCAAACGAATCTGAGCATAATCTCGTAGACAATTTAATAGCGTAGCGCACTATTACATGGTAAATAGTTAAGAAACTCGTGCACTTAGTTTTGGTTTACAAAGATTTCTCAGTAATGTCTTGCTAAAAATATTTTAAGTAATGTAATAATTTTCATCTCCCCAGCCAAAAAGGTATTATAAAAAATCCTGTGATTTTATTACAATAAATTTGATGCGTTTTTACGACTATATAATTATATCAAGAGAGCTTCCTCTTAACTGAGCCTTACAAAATAATGTATAATACCACTTAACGTCGCTCTCTCACTCTGCTTTGTACAAAGGAGCATAATATGATGAGTTTTATGAGCTATTCTGAAATTACGCGGTGAGGGCTCCGCATTGGTCCCACTGTATGTACAAAAATGAGAATACTAAGTGGAAACTTGAAAAGGAGGCTATCTTTCTTATCACCCATACTGCCGTATGGCTTCACTGAACCGTGGGACAATCTGGATCCGCGATTGTATCATGCGGTACACATTTACTGGCTTAAATTTTATGGAATGTGGTACAACAACTTTCCTGCAAATACCATTCAATTTTGGTTCCACGCGTCATACACTCTGCTCGTATTATGGCTTGTGTGTTTCTTGCCTGGGATCGGCGAAATAGTTTATTTACTGAGACGAAGGGAAAATATTGGCAACATAGCTGAAGGGTATATTTCGTATGCTTATATTTATTTTGTTTGGTTTGGATATCATCATAAGATACAACGATACTGACAAATGCGTGAGTCAAAATGTTCATAGAAAAGTATAGATTATGTTACACTATAATTTCAGGCTATATTTATTCCTGAGTGAAATGTACACTTACTTCAAAGTCGCTGTATTTTGGCTCAATAAGGACAAAGTTGTAAATCTTCTGAAGTATTTGCATTGCGATGAATTCAAGCCCAACGAGAGAGAGCATAGAGAGATTATACGGAGGAGTATCAGAGCGGCACGCTTTGTAATGACGTACTATGCCACTATGTGCGTTGGAGCCGTGTCAGGTACTGTTCATTCCTATTTCAAAACTAAATATTACAATGACTAAATATCATGGAAAATAATTAAACATTTTGTTAGGGTACCTCATTTCTCCCGATGTGTATTTAGGTAGACAACGTGACAGACTCACACACGACGTTACTTCTCAAACTTATGTTGTCCTCTTTACCAAAGCTGTGATAAACCACTATTCCTAAATTCATATGTTAGACCACTCATTAGTACAGACAGACGGGGCGAGAACCTACAATGTGCAACAACATTTGGAAGATTTCGTTCATGTCAAACCTATATCCATTTATATAAAAGCAATAAGAATGAATCACATAAAACAATTTATTGTTTTACATATTTCATATCATATCAGTTTAAATTGATTATATTATTTTCCTCACGAAGTTCGTGTATTCAATTACTGAAAATCTCGTTAAATTAAATATAATTTGATAATGTTGCCATCAATAAGACCTGTCGCTTTAAATCTGATTTATACTTAGATTTAGAAGTGGGTAAAATATATACAGTTTTCCTCTCGATGGTTTCCTGCACCGTAGAGGTCGTGATATAACAAATCTGTACTTAAGTTCAGAAAAACTCATTGGATCAGGATAGCCGTGGTGGCCGAGTGGCTCGAGCAGTTGCCTGCGACGCAAAGGTCGCAAGTTTGAATCCCGACTGTACCAATGAGTTTTTCTGAACTTAAGTACAGTGATTAGTCATACCACGAGCTTTACGGTGAAGGAAAACATCGAGAGGAAACCTACATACGTCTGAGAAGAAATTCACAGGCGTATGTATAGTCGTGCTTGAGTAACGGCGATGGACTCGCCATCTGTCACGTTGGCACCTAATATACCTCTGGCGGAAAGTGGGTGTGTGGGTATTACCTATACACCTCTGCCTACCCCTTCGGGGACCCTTGTGGGAAGGCGTGAGGATATATTATTATATATTTTTATTTTTATTTATCAACAGTGGGAATTATAATGCCTCTGACCGAGACCTCCGATATTCTGCCCACTAACGTGGAGTATCCATGGATCGATGTTTACAAAACGCCGGTCTACGAATCCATCTACATCCATCATGTAAGCAAAGAATACATAAGCTTTACTAATATTATAAAGAGATTCTGTTTTTTGTTTGAACGCACTAAACTCAGGAACTACTAATCCGAATTTAATACCCGTTAATTTATATACTGTCAAGATGTCAAGAGAATAGTCAGATTAAACGCAGCTGGAACCGGAAACACAACTAGTAATTCATTTTACATCGAGCCTATTTATTATATATAATAATATATTATAATAATTATAATAATAATATATATTTATAATAATATAATATATATATAATAATAAATATATATTATATTATTATAAATATTATTATTTGAAAACTTTTATAATGAGCCTTCATTGTAATATATGTACCTTATAAAAGTATGAAACGAGTGGCCGAATATGGAGTTTCTTGCCGGTTCTTCTCCATGGAAGCGACCAACCCGAACCGTTTACTTTTTCGACTTTTTATAAGTATTTTGATTTTGGTTGACCTACAGTTACTGTAGCTGATTAACATACACACATATCATGACGCCGAGTCCCTCAGGGGGTAAGCAGAGAAAGTAGTTCTTCAGTTCAATCTAGCCTACATACCTCTTTCGCTTCGTCCATATTCACCGATAATATATTACGGTAGTAACAATAATATAATGATAAAAAAATATAGACATCAGTATCCTAACACAGGGAACATACGCGCTAATTATTAGCAGTAATTAATAATGAAGCGTCGCACACCAATACATGAGAGATTAATTAGCGCCATTCTAATGAGAATAATGCACTGGATAATTAACTACTGATTGCCTTCGCAGGTTTATTACAAGCCAGCGACTTGCATCATAGACGGCGTCATGGACACCATACTGGCTGCCTTTATTGCGTCCGCCAGTGAGATAATGCCTTGATTTATAATTATATATATGCATATATAAAAAATATCAGATTAAGATTGATTTTCTTCTTCTCACACGTATGTAGGTTTCTCGATGCTTTTCTTCTGTAAAGTGCGTGGTGTGACTAATCACTGTACTTAAGTTCAGAAAAAACACATTGGTTCAGTCAGGATTTGAACTTGCAATCTTTGTGTTGAAGATAACTAATCCACTCGCCAACAAGACTAATAAATTGTTTGAATACCTAAAAAAATTAAAACATTATGTTACCAATAACAACATATGTGATAGATATAGAAAAGAGGGGACGTTCTGAGAACCTTTCTTCGAATCTTACATTCTCATTAAAATAAATCTCTTCACTACCCTGGTTTGAAAAACCAACACTTGACATTCCTGTGTAGTATTTCTGTAATCTGCTTTGATCTTGGAGATCTTGGAGTAGTATATATGTACTTACGACCGAACATGATTTGTTGCACTGCAGCTGAAGATATTCATTAATAAATTATTCAGATAATATTCATTTGACGGCCGTCTGGACTACTGGTCAGAGCTCCTGACTACGAAGCTTGAGATAGCGGGTTCGATTCCCGCTGAAGGCAGATATTAGTGAGATGACTGCAACCTTAGCGTCCTATCTTATGTATATATCTATCAATATATCTTTATATATTCGTATGTATATCATTGTCTAGTTCCCAAAGTACAAGCTTTGCTTAGTTTGAGACTTGGTCAATTTCTGTGGAAACTGTAAAATAAGAATGAAATATTATTTATTTATCTTTCGCAAAGATATGTACAGTGGATCAGCTATACAGTTAACTAAGTGAATATCGCCTTTGTGTGAGACTGGTGCCTGTACTAAGTTGATCCTGTATTACAGGTTACCAGGCTCTCGCCCCACTGGAACATAACTGTGACACACTTATTAGTGTAAGCAATTGACATCAATATAATTTGCTCCATTTCGTGGGCTGCCACCATAAATAACCCATAAAAATAAACCTAGTGTACTGTACTCGTATATGCATGTACTAAGAGGGGGATTGAGTTGAGCCGAGCCCCTCACAGGGTAGGCACACAGAGACAAGCGCCAGTTCTTTATAGACTAACAAATAGAACTGGCGCTCTACTCTCTAACGTCATATTATAACGGTAATAGATAACGTTATATATAACGATCAATAAGTGCTCCCTTCAAGATATGTATTCCCAATATATCCACTTCTTAAAGCGATTTTCTTAACGACTATTTTACTGTATTCTTAAGTAAAACAAAACTAATTTAACCAATACAAGTCACGGTAATAAAAACTATACTTCTATTATTTATGTCATTACAGTTGGGCAAATAGAAATATTAGCGTTTAATCTTCGTAACTTCGACGTAGTGGCGGAGCGGCGACGCAAGAGAGCCATTAAAGAGAAGAAATATATCGAAGTATATTCCGAACGGTATTACATGCGCTCCGTTCTCAGAGACTGCATCGTACATCACACAAGCATTATACGGTAATTTATTTAACTATCCTTTAGCAACCGCTTAGCGTTCGAAGTTCTTTTTCATTTATTATTTAGACGCGTTCCATTCTTTACCACCGTATGCTAACTCTACATTTATGTGTAATTAATAGTATTATTAACTAGTTAGAATTAATATACGACCTACATATAAATATAAAATATACAAATATAAATACAGCGAAAGAGGTCTGTGAGTTTAGGTGGAACCGATGCTTTACTCTCTCTGCCTACGCCGAGAGGGGCTTGGCGTAATGGTATCTAAATTCATATTATTCTGGGTTCTAGTATAAATTTATACTAAATAAAAAAAGAAAATTATCCACCATTTCCAAGATAAAAAAAACAGGGGTGTCGCTCGTTTGACCCTAATATATACAAGTTAAAAAACAAATTGCTTTGATAATATATAGAATCTATACCACAATACCATCGTTCCATTTTTGAACGTGACATCCATCATATAATATTACACATAAATTGCCGGTGTAAAATGATTACCACAAATTATTATTGCGTTAAAATTTTCAGATACGTGTCTATGATCGAGAGCGCATTCAGCTTAGCGTCGGCTCTACAATTTATGCTGAGTGTAATGGTGCTATGTTTAATAGGGATCCAGTTTTTATCGGTAAGTTTGTTTTAACGTTTATTTTTAAACAGTTGATGATAAGCGGTCATCTTGACTGTTAGTGCCTTCGACAATTCCTTCATACCCTGCTAGAAGAATCGTAGCATGCTACTTACTATACTGTGCTGTAATCATGAAATAAACCTGCAAGAGTAAATAACATAATCATGTATGTCATCACATGCTTAATGTTCTTACTTTATATACAGTAAATAACATCAGTGATTGATCACACGATGTGCTTTACGGTTAAGGAAAAATCGAGAGGAAAGTATGTATAGTCGTGCTTGAGCAACAGTGATGGACTCGCCATCGGTCACGTTGGCACCTAAATGCTTTTGTCTATAGCATGTAATTTGTCTCAGGCTCATTATAATGCCCCGATTAAGCTTTGAGAGGCAGTGCTCTGCGCTTATCATTTCTAAGGATCTGTATTAAATTAAGTATAAGCTCTTGCTTAAACAATACAATTAAAGGTCGCCTTTCTATACTAAGAAAGAAACATAGATGCAAAACAATTTCATTCATAGAAAGGCAGCTTCAAGTACTTAGTAGATTACACAAATTTCCTTTTGTCTTGGTGAATTAATTTAAATTCTTCAGGTAAATTTAAGACAAAGAACGAACATTTTAATTTCATTGACAGTTGAATTTAATGCAGTAAAATCTGCTGTTTATTATATAAGCGACTTTAATAAAAAACAAATTGCTTCCAATTGTAAATACATACTTACTTATGGTGATATGGTATATGATAATTAATGATTGCGTTAAAATTTGTTGTTCAAACTTACATTTCATACTCTTGTACTAGTTCACCAAAGTTTGAGCCACGTTAAATCTTACTAATATTATAAATGTGAAAGTTTGTAAGTTTGGATATTTGCGGTTCTTTCACGGCCAAACGGCTGAACCGATTTGGCTGAAAGTTGAAATGGTTGATAGCTTATACCTAGGAATAGGACAAATGCTATTTTTTTTATCCTGAATAATTCCAAATTCTTATATTATAATGTTTGATGCTCTTTCACGGCATAGCGGCTGAACCGATTCTAGCAGGCTACTCTTTCGAACTCCACGCGGGCAAAGCCTCGGGCATAAGCTATTTCATACATATTGCATACTGCTCTGCACCCTTGGGTAGTAGCAGTCTTCTTCACTAATCAGAGTATATAATATATTTAATATATAATATCGGATCTGAAGTAACTGTGAACAAGCTACCTCTTTATAATCCTACTAATATATCAAAAAAATATTGTGTTAGACTCTTCCTCTTTCACGCAAAAACTACAGAACGGAATTGGGTGAAATTTGGCACGGAGTAACTCGTAGGGTATGTTTTCTTCCAGATAAAATGTCCAGAGACCAAACCTACCAATGAAACCAAATTATACGCGGGAGAAACCACAGGGCTCTACTAGTATATAGATTTACATATTCCAAGTCACATTTGATCGCTTATTCTGTTAGATTGAGGAGCCAACCAGTCATCCGATGCAGATGGTATGGATGGCAATCTATCTAACGTGTATGCTGATTGAAGTGTTCATTCTATGCTGGTTCGGAGACGAGTTGATTTGGAAGGTATATTCCCACATACAAATCATTTTTATATTATTTCCAAGATATTATTCGAACTTTTTGCAAAATGACATCAATCAAAACGTCAAGTAAAATGTATGAGGTAAAAGCTTCTCAATCAAATATGAATTAATGTTTATCTGAGTAATAGCGTTTCTGCCATAATAATAACTTGGCGCAAATATGTATTTAGATTACTTCGTTACTTCAGAAAATTAGCTGGCAGTGACACCTGTCAAGTACGATTATTAAAAAATGATATTTTAATATAGGAAGATTACTAGTATTTTTGATTTATTGTGCTCAGTGCGATCAGCTCGTGCAACCAATCATATTTATATACGTACGTACGTATCAGTTCCATAAAAAAAATATAGATATTATGGCGGTGTACCAATACGGCGTGTTAAACTAAATTAAGCAGTAAATATCCGTAAAGATTGTAAGTTCAAGTTAGTTCAGGACAGCGATCACAAATTAGTTCAATCATTTTAATTGTTCTCAAAGTAAATGTCATGATATGCGGAAAGTAATTGGTTTTCATATACCTACTGTCCTTATAAAAAATCGTATTAATCCTACATGCACGATAATGCTGCATTAAAGAGACAAAATTTCCGAATGTTTTCTTCTCAGAGCATGAATCTACGACAAGCAGCGTTCGAAGGGCCCTGGCTGAAATTAGACCCCAAATCGAGCAAGCTTGTCATCATTTTCCTAGAGAGGTGTAAACGTCCTATGAGAGTAACCGCTGGGAAGATATTTACTCTGTCTCTGGACACCTATACTGTTGTAAGAATTTTTACGACTTAATAGTCTACTTAGCGAGGTGGAAACCGTCCGAGACGATTTATCTCCTACCCTCCTGCAGACTAAAGTAAACTTGACCACAATATTTTAAGGACGTAAACATAGATGAATTTATTTATTTATTTGCAAATGCAAAGCTAATAACCAAACCCTTAGCCGACTTCGAAGTAGGTTGGCTAACCATTTATTATTTGTATTTATTATTTATTATTATATTTGTATCCCTTATTGTTAATTTAAAGTAGTTAACAAAATATTCACCACCGATTTTGAACTTTTACATCTAATACCTACGTTTTAATATTTTCAGAAAAGAAACAACCACTTTTCTTCTCGACGTACGGTATACAAGTCGGCTCCCAGTTAGAATAGTTTTAATTATTAATGTATATAGCCGTGGTGGCTGAATGGTGCGAGTAGTTAGTTACTTGCAACACAAAGAGTGCAAGTTCGAATCCCGACTGTACTAATGAACATGTTTCTGAACTTAAGTACAATGATTAGTTACACCAAAAACTTAACGGCGAAAGAAAACATCGAGAGGAAACCTGCATACGTTTGAGAAGAAATTCACAAGACGCATGTATGTAGACGTGCTTAGATAACGGCGATTGAATCGCCATCTGTCACGTTGGCGCCCAGAACATATCTCTGGTGGAATGTTAACTACTTACACCCCTCAGCCTATCCTTGTGAGTAGGAATTAAAATATATTATTTTTGGATATTTGTATATAGTGTGATAAAATATCTATCACGAGGTCAGCTTTCAGTAAAACAATATAACAATATTTTCATTTCAGCTTATCAACTGGTCTTACAAAGCGTTTGCAGTAATGAGAAACACAAAGAAATAGACGAACACAGTGATAAAGAAAAATGTTTATTGCACCACTACGAAGCATACGCTGAAACCAATTAGTTTTAGAATAAATCACACGTTTAAAGTCATTTCAGTTGTTAATTATTTATTCATGATACCTATTAAAGCAAGGATAAATTAGACATACAGAGAGAATGAGTGAATAAGTTGATAAAGCAAATATACATTGTGAAAGTATCTGGAATAGAAGGCTGAGAATTACCACATTCCAACTATCTACATCAAATCGAACACTCAAAGATGGTATGAACTCAAGAGTACTGTATACGAGACATATATGAGACATATATGAGAAATCAAGAGGTTTGTAAGTATAGGGAGAGGCACGAAACTCCTCTCTCTCTGCCTACCCTAACAGTTCATATATATCATCACGCCGAGTCCCTAACGGGGTAGGCAGATAGTATAGAGCGCCAGTTCTCTCTAAACTTACATACCTCTTTCGCTTCGTCCACATTCATCCTAACAGTTAAGCCGTAGTAATAAGATACGAGACAATAACGTCGACTTTCGAAGTACTTAACGGAATAGATAATAATAAAACATAACATAGGAGGCGGTACAAGGTGGTAGAGATAAACAATTCTTGTGATGCGCCTAGCAAGTAGGTACCTGAAAGTTTGTACATGTCGCATTGTACCAATAATCCTCGCGAGCCGCACGCTTCAACTTTTCCAATTCCGCCCGCCCATTTCTCAGGGCTGCCGCACTAATCCGAGGCTGTCACAACTTTCATACCCAAGAATATTCAAAAATTGAATGGCGCGCCGCGTCAAAAACTACAACAACTCGGGCGCAACTTGTTCGCAAAGTTTCACAATCGGAGGCGTCGTTACTTAGGACCCAACTCCTGCTTAACAGGTTTATTCAATAGACAAAACGAACCACCAACTTTATTGTTCTTTTCTATTATCCTGTTCATTAGCTCTTTTATCTCTTACTTTGACGACGAAACTATCTGGCTAGTTGCTCGATAACCTTAAGTTTTATGTGTGTACATATATATGACGACTCCTCTAAAAGGTCAACAATATTCATATGTACCAACATCATGCCTTCTCACAGGGGTCTTTGAATGGGTATGCAGAGGTAGTATGCACACACCCACATTTCGGTATATATTTTAGGTGCCGATGAGACATATGGAGAGTCCGTCGGTGTTACTCAAGCAAGACTAAGCATTTTTTTGCGTTTGAGTTTCTTCTCAAACGTATGCAGGTTTCTACTCGATATAAGGTTTTTGTTTTAAAGAAGGCAAAAATTAGGAGCTCGAATTGTTTTTGAGGCATTGTGAATTTCTCATTGATATTATATGAGTTCGAACTTAAATACTAGATAGATTCATTATCTGTAATTGACTGATCTATATACATGAGATGACGAAAGTCCTGAACCATAGCTAAACACATAGCGTAACGACAACAGGAACCATTATGTGAAGGAAATACAGGAATTGCGCAGAATAATGCGACTATATTTATTGCGTACCTATATTCACACAGTCATTAGCACATTACGGTACGAACATGCATAGCACAGACCTATGTCTAACGCGTAAGCGACATTAGTCCGTAATTAAATTGACCACAACGCAGGCGTGTTTATACACACGAAATAATCACGATTAGTCATTAGATTTAAGCATACTACGAACGCTGATTATGTACTACATTATTGTAACAAATTAAATAACCATTGATAGGTAACCTGCATACGTTTGAGGAGCAATTCAAAGGCGCGTGCTTGAGTTACGGCGATGGACTCGCCATCTGTCACGTTTGCACCTAAAATATATCTCTGGCGGAATATGGGTGTATGGGTATTGCCTATACACCTCTGCCTACCCCTTCGGGGACCCTTGTGGGAAGGCGTGAGGATATATTAAATAACCAGATGACAAACTCATTTTTCATACATATTTTTTTTATGCTGAGGATATAAATTACATAGCGTTAAGATTTCCAGCTATTTGCAACTTGCCGCACTCCTGAACCACGCTGTTTATGTCTGTGAAGGTAGACGTAACTAAGGTATGAAGATTGAAATTTTAAAAAATAAAAAAAGAAAATAAAAATGTATATTACCTAAAGCCGAGATGCTTTCGGTGTGGGCAGAGTAAGTCCTCTCTAGACTTACAGACTACTCTCTCTTCAACACTTTTTCTCTGTGCTCAACAATTTACCCGAGTTGCAAATAAAAAAGCAATTTTCTCGACTCATAGACTAGCTATTCTGAAAGTTACTTCTCATAACGAAAAGACCAATATCATCTATCACATCACATTTAACACTAGAACGAATAAGCTTTTCTATTTGAGCCGAAAATATAATCTTACTTTCTTACTAATATTATAAATGTGAAAGTTTAAAGTTTGGATGTTTGGCCAAACGGCTGTACCGATTTGGCTGAAAATTTAAATTATGATAGCGTATACCTAGGAATAGGACATAGGCTACCACTTATTCATATTATAAAGGCAAAAGTTGGTAAGTTTGGATATTTTGATGTTTTTCTGCTACTTTTTCGAACTCCACGCGGGTGAAGCCGCGGGCATACGCTAGTATGGTATATAATACAGTCAGTTTCCCTTGTTTGAGTAAGTAATTTTGCCTAAGTATCATAGGTCATTTATGTTCTGGTATTGTGTATAGGTACCTACCGTCAGCGACGAAGCATTTCTAAAGCCAGTTTTGCGTTAACTATAATTAAGCGGAGTGCATATTTGTGTCACAGAGGTTCGCAATCCGTTTGTAGCTTATTCTGTAGGCTCATTGTCTGTGATTACGAGCTTGTGTTTACTTCACGCCGAGGACACTCGCAATGGACCTCGTTATTTGAATTGGCACTATAGGCTATTTAAATTCAAGGAAATTTTCGCGTAGGACTGCGGTCTCCACCTGCTCCTCTAAGGCATAGAGAACATTTATTAATCATTACAAAGAGCCGTGGTGGCCGAGTGGTTCGAGCAGTTGCCTGCGACGCAAAGGTCGCAAGTTCGAATCCCGACTGTACCAATGAGTTTTTCTGAACTTAAGTACCTACAGTGATTAGTCACACCACGAGCTTTACGGTGAAGGAAAACATCGAGAGGAAACCTGCATACGTCTGAGAAGAAATTCAAAGGCGTATGTATGTAGGCGTATGTATGTAGTCGTGCTTGAGTAACGGCGATGGACTCGCCATCTGTCACGTTGGCCACTGGCGGAAAGTGGGTGTGTGGGTTATTACCTTTACACCTCTGCCTACCCCTTCGGGGACCCTTGTGGGAAGGCGTATATATATATATATATATATATATATATATATCCTCGGCCGGTTTGCAGACATTATTTTACTTCTGTATTCCGTAGACAAACATATTTGCTTTAGTAAATACTTCGGCTCCTCTCTGAATGTATTTAAAAGGAAAATAAATATCTTTCATTTTAAAGACTGAATCTGAAAGAGGGAATCGAGCGAAACGTATGCCCAGCAGTGGGACATCATAAACTAGAAAAAATGCAATATCCTCACAGGTCGCTTAGCATAACTTTTGCATACACTTAATTTCCTACAGGGAGTAAGAAACAGTTTTTCTTACTAAGTATTTACTAAAGCAAATATGTTTGTCTACAGAATACAGAAGTAAAATAATGTCTGCAAACCGACACAATAATTAATGCATCCCTCAAAACTGACTGCAAGCAAAGCACTCTTAATAGCCTGTCAGAACGGTGTGATTGCCTAGAAACATATTTGCTTTGCCAGCAAAATTATAACGTGGGTAGGTACTCACACGCTGGCAAAATAGTTATTTAATCCGTGACGCTAGTAACGTCCATGTTAATAAGCTGTAGGTTGCATTAAACTACAAACTTCTAAGCTCGTATGTATACTTTATATACCTATAGGTAAAACTTAGTTATACTTCGATCACGTTTTATACATATAAATATATATCTCAGAAAAAAATCCTATGAAATCATGTTTCGGAGTGAGAATTGTTCCCCTTTTTTATTAAAGGGAGCATATAGCATAGCATATGTTATCATTTTGGTTTCTTTAGCATTTGTTTTATTGCCTCGTTATGAGGATATATTCACAATACTCTATAAATTTCAGAAAACAACTATTATATTTTCTGAGTCATCCTGTATAAAGGTTTAACGATTATTTTCTTTATTATATTATACATATATAGCTAACCACACATGCCACGCATCACTGTCGCGCACTGTGGTTACAAACAAAGCCGATTGTATTTTGTGTCAAATTTAAGCGAAATCCGTGCAATTTTGATGTACATACTTCATACATATCATCACGCCGAATCTCTAACGGGGTAGGCAGAGAATATAAAGCGCCAGTTCTCTTTAGACTTACATACCTGTTTCGCTTCGTCCACACTCTTCATACGTACTCGTCGCATGCACTTTTGAGGTCCATAGTTAGTGTTTTTTTTAACTAGGTAAATTTGTGTGGTGAAATTATTAGGTATCAACTTTACACATAAAGAAAAATGTTTTATCATTGATTACCTACTATTAAGCTTTATTGAAGATTGTATACACATCTGATACTTACTTACGAACAAAATACTTTTACATCCCAACATGAACTGCGGAAAACTTAAATAATATAATATTATTGCCATACATCTGATAGCGTGAACGCTAATAGATTTTGTCCAGAGCCACACGGCTGAACATATCCATGAACGTAGGTCACTTAGATTAATACAGTGTTGGCTTCATTAGGTTTCGTCTGATTATAGAATTGAAAACAACACTCTGAAGGATTTCCATTGAATTGGTTAATTAGTAGATAATATAGCATCCATCAGTGATAAATGTGAACGAAGCGAAAGAGGTATGTAAGTCTACAGAGAACTGGCGCTCTATTCTCTCTACTTTACTACTACTTTGGGATAACTATACGTGGTTAAATATAAGTAATAAACAACACAAAGGTACATAGATACGCTCTATCTATTATGGGCTATATCGTCGGTTATGCCCGCATGACCGCAATCTCCTCATTAACCAGCAAACATGCTTGCTTGGCATATAATAATAGTCCTTTTCAAAATCATATATACTAAATAGGGTAATTACCAATCTATTTATTTTTATGTATGTCGGAGGACGATGAAATTGGATTTAAATCCATTAGTCATGTAGATTTCATTACAGTCTTTCTCCTATGACTATCGAGCATACAGTATGCAAAATGAACATAAATCCATTAGCATAATGCGACATAGGACTCTCATAAACTGTGGCTAGCGAGGGAAACCGACACAGATGCCGCGCACGCGATCTCGTCACAGCTCTTTGACCCCGTCCCTATGCTCTTTAAGTATACATACTTACTTACCAAACTACTCTAGAACCCTTTTATAGATCAGTTACATTCCATTAATTCTATAATAAATATCTATCTACCCTACCTGCCTACAAATGGGTTCCACTTGTTCGAATCGACCGTGCATACAAACTTTGTCCTAAACACCGTTAAAGCCACAATCGATTCTATTCTATTGAGCAAGAGTTGATGGTTTCATTGTTTGACCCGCAAATCTATTGGTCTGATTTAGTTTGTCGACAAAGTTCTACTGAAATTGTATTAAAGTATTCGTCCATAATTCAAGTGAAACAAGAAAACGAGGATTCAACCTCAATATGTGCTCAAGGTGTCGGTATTCAGTGAAGCGAAGTTAAAGGAGCAAAGTTTGCAATTCGCCCCCGGGACCGATCCAAGTTCTTCGTTGCAATAAATAAGGATTTTAGCGACAAATTACCACACGAAAACGTTTCACCCTTTCTTTGGTAAGTTGGGAGCTAGTGAGAATGGAGAATGGAATATCTACAAACTGGGCGTTCGGAATAGAGCATTCAAAGGAGAAATTGATGTGTTCGAACACTTCGGCGGCTTTAGCTTAAAATAGTTAGACGAGAAGATGTAGTGATCCGGCAATTAAACATCTTTTTATGAATCGTACCTAAAATGGTAGGATAGGAATGGATAAAAGTGCATTCACTATTGGAACATAAGGTACTCAGCCACCGTTAGTTATTTTCTCCTGTTTGTCAGTGAATAAAAAAAAAAATTCAAATATTTATTATGCCGCAATGAAGAAATTCTTAAACTAGCTTCCGTAAACCCTAGTATGTGTAGTATAAAACATTCAAAGATGAGAACGTTAACAACTTTAGTGTCCACGAAACCGGTCAGCATGATGAAGTGAAGCTCTTTAAGTAGAGAGGATTCTATTCTCTCTGCCAACCCGTGTGTGACGCGGCACACTTTTAGAGGCGTGTGTATTGTGATGAAAGTGATTATATATTATTTAATTATATTTTAGCTAAAGTAACATTATTACAATAATGGATGTCTTATCATCGGGCTCTTCCAATATAAAATTAAATTATATATGTACCTATTACACAAGATGTTACGATGCCACCAATATAATAGCTAATGCAAACTGATAGAATTACTAAAATGACAAGCTTTTCAGCTCCCACATTCCTCAACGCTCCCCGACTTAAGGGCATGTCTGTTCCAGGGAGCATAATAAAGACATTTTCCAGGGTGATAGAGCGTCCGATATCTTATTACAGTGAGCTTGTAAACTGACGAAATGCTCCTCGAATCACTGCCTTTATAGCCTGCGCTGCCGATATTCACCTTCTTGTACCTTTCAACCAAAATGTGCTTCGTTCGAAACTCAACTATATCACAAGCTAAATAGAGCTGCTTCTAACATAGTGTGGTCCGGGCTGATATAGGCAGTTTTTTTGTCTACTGTGATGGATAAAGTGAAGGAGACGAGGGAGACTTGATTGAAAATGCCATTAAAGCAAAGAAGTGTTTTAAGATTTTATGAAAAAAAATTCTTACTCAAAATAACGTACAAGAAAGTAAGTTTTAATAACGGTCAGATTAGTAGAAAGTATAAAGTAGCTATATCAGCTATCTGCCAGTGAAAGTCCAGTGGTTACAAAGAATAGTTGTATATCCTAACTAAAATTGAATAAGAATGCTTTAGTTCAGACCATTCATAACAGCAATTATAGCATTGAGCTACTATAATACATTGCTCAAAAAATATTAGAACTCCTGCTGCCAGTGAACTAAATAAAAATAAATATAATAATTAAAAAATAAATAAATCTATGTCCAGTGAACTTCATACATAACACGATAACATAATTTTTGCAACGTCTCGTAAACACTGAAAAATACCCAAGGTTCTCTGCAAAATTCCCATCAAAAATGCTCTATATGGATAAAAATTCTAAAAATGATAAAAAAAGCCGTGGTGGCCGAATGGTTCGAGCAGTTGCTTGCGACGCAAAGGTCGCAAGTTCGAATCCCGACTGTACCAATGAGTTTTTCTGAACTTAAGTACAGTGATTAGTCACACCACGAGCTTTACGGTGAAGGAAAATATCGAGAGGAAATCTGCATACGTCTGAGAAAAAAATCAAAGGCGTATGTATAGTCGTGCTTGAGTAACGGCGATGGACGCCATCTGTCACGTTGGCACCTAATATACCTCTGGCGGAAAGTGGGTGTGTGGGTATTACCTATACACCTCTGCCTACCCCTTTGGGGACCCTTGTGGGAAGGCGTGCGGATATATTATTATATTATTATAAAAAATCTGCAGTTATAAACATTTTAAAGTGTATGTATTTCCGAACGAAGCAATGACATTGTATTGCCAGATGGCAGATCACGAACGAAATTACTGAAGTTATACATGTTTGTTACTCTTTTCTATAAAATAATATTGTCAGCAAAACATCATAATTCTACATTTCGTAGAGTAACAAAAAAAATCTATCGTGATTTTTTTATACTTCAAACACCAGTTTGATGCGTCACCCGTGGTACGTCAAGTCAAAAGTGACATACTTCGTCTGGCTGCTCAACTGCATTGCAGTTGTGTGCGGCATTTTTTTCTGATAAAACTAGTGATTCTTATACGAAAACCCACGATCTCCTATAGAACATCATGGGAGATTCCCTTGACGGGAGTGAAAATGCCTCTGAGGCTCAAAACATTATCGCTGTCGACTTCCAAGATTTTGCAAACTACTTGCGCAGAGCTGCAACGGTACTTTTGCCCGAAGATGACATCGTTCCACCAACTCTGAACGCCGCACTCGACGACAAAGTGAACCAAGACTGCATTAGAAAGTTCATCAACGATCCCCAGGTGTCTTCGTTGTACGTGCAACGGTTTTCTCTCAAAGGTGTGTCCACAAGCTACCCACCTAATACGATTTATTCTGCACCTATCCCATCAAAATTTTAATAAAATCAATAAGAATGACCTCATCTTTGTACAACAATTAAATCGGTAAAAGCAATGGCTCTAAGTTAACCTTACTTACTGAATATTTACCAGGTTGAATTAAGAAATCTAGTCATAAAAAAATCTAACCAGAAGAAATAACTTGCTATGAATACTTGAATATATATTACTATGAAATAAAAGGCAAACTCAAAGATGTTAAACTGTTACAATTGTAGCAGTAGCATTATATTGTAAAGATTGAAAGTCCATGAACAATATGTAAGCTTTTGTTTGTATTCAACACAACTAATTATAATAATATATTTGCACAGAGGATGATAGTGAACAACCTACTGAGGGAGAAGAAGAAAAAGAAGCGGTCACATACCAAATTAGCAATGAGGTAAGTCTGAATGCCTGACTTGTGTCCCATCATCATAATCACCCCAAGATGCTGGAAAGAGCACTAATTCCCAATACAATTTTTACCAATCTTGTAATTATTTCAACAATTTTGATGATAACTCCAAATATAACCAATCCCAGAATATATGAGTAATATTGTGTGTTAATAAAAGAATTTAGATACCATCATTCAACCTTTTTGATGCAGTTAAGGAGTAATTTTATGAATTTCATAATATCTGGGACAATTCCACACAAATTGACCTAGTCCCAAATTAAGCAAAGCTTGTGTTATAGTTACTAGACAACAATATATTTACTTATATAGATAGATATATACTTAAATACATAGGTCATCCAAGACTAAGGTACATATATTTGTGTTCAACACACAAATATCTACCCTCAGTGGGCATTTGAACCTGCGACTTCAAGTTTCACAGTCAGGAGCTCTAACCTAGTCCTCACAAAATGCCGTCGTAAAATGAGAATGTTTAGACAATACACATCACATAAATAAACTAAGCATGTACTATGGATGGATATATTGTCTGCTATTTGATAACAATACATATGTATAAGTACTTAATATTTATTATGATTAAAGAAACATAGTGAAAGGTCAAGTACAATACTTGTGTTCATGACAAATATTTGTACTCGTAAAGATCAAACCCACATCCTTTAGTTTCATATGCAGGATCTCTGTCTACTCAGCTAATGCATCATCCAATTTGTGTTTGTTTGTTTATTTAGCTAGCATCTGTCTGGCAATGACACTTAGTTAGTTTTCCAATTATTAAATGTTAGTTGCATAATTTATAATTCCCTTTAACAAATTGTAAAAGAACAATATATCAATTTTAAATTTAATATGTTAATAAAAGACACTGCCCATTTTAGTTAGTTTAATTTCTTTCTAGGTGCACTTCACTTCTCCAAGAGTGGCAGCATTTGTATGCATCAAGCGTGGTGCGGTCATTGAAGCTGATAAGTCCATCCACAGCCAGCTGCGTCTCATGAACTTGTCCGATGGCTCTCCATATGAGACACTCCATTCCTTTATTAGCAAGACCATGGCCCCATTTTTCAAAAGCTATGTGAAGGAGAGTGGGCGAGCTGACAGGTAGGCTGGTATTGTATACTCTGGGTGGTTTTTTATGTCTAAAATAAAAAAAAGTGAAAATATGTAAAGGTCCTATATTCATAAGTACATTACAGCCAATAAATTTTGTTATACTTACTTTATAACCTCAAACATACATCCTGTTGCCAGCATTAGGTATTAAGTGCCAAATTGCCAGCCTCAAGAAAACTTTATAAATGGAATTGATGGTAGAATTATCTCCAAAATTCTTACATGCTAACATCCTAGTACATAGCATTAATTAATTTTAAAGGGATGGTGACAAGATGGCCCCATCGGTTGAGAAGAAAATTGCTGAGCTTGAAATGGGCTTATTGCACCTGCAGCAAAACATTGATATTCCCGAGATCACTTTACCGGTGCATCCTTTAGTGGCAGCTGTGATCAAAAGGTAATAAACACTCAGACATTTATCTCATGCATAATTAATTATTATTAACATATATAATGACATAAATAAATTCCATTGCAGGGCTGCAGATGAAGGCCGTAAACCTCGCGTAGCCGATTTTGGAGATAAAGTCGAAGATTCAACCTTCCTTAACCAGCTGCAGAATGGCGTCAACCGCTGGATAAAAGAGATTCAAAAAGTATGTTTGATATTTCATATTAAAATTTATACACATTTTGACATTTCCACAGATAATTCTTTATGACGAATCCTATTGTTATTACCGATCTTGCACTCTATCAATTATACATATGTATATGAATTTGTGCTTCTATAGGATATAGATTAAAACCATTTATGTTTAACATAATGTCATAGGTCACCAAATTGGATCGCGACCCTTCAAATGGAACAGCACTACAAGAGATATCTTTTTGGCTCAATCTTGAAAGAGCTCTTCATCGCATTCAAGAAAAGAGAGAAAGTATTGAGGTATGCTTTTATATCCATTCTTATTATTGTGGACTTTTTAGCAGCCTCAATAAATATTAATTACAATATGAATTCACTTTCAGGTGGCACTCACTTTGGAAATCCTGAAATATGGCAAGCGTTTCCATGCCACTGTGTCTTTTGATACCGATACAGGTCTGAAACAAGCCCTGGCAACTGTATCGGATTACAATCCTCTGATGAAGGACTTCCCTATCAATGACTTATTAAGTGCAACTGAGCTTGAAAGGATTAGGTAAGATCAATACTAAAATCCGTATTATAAATATATTGCTAAGTGCATGGAAGTAAATAATGTAACTTATTGTTTTCTTACAGACTGGCAGTCCAGCAAATTTTCTCACATCTACGCAAGATCCGTTCAACGAAGTACCCTATTCAACGTGGGCTGCGACTTGTTGAAGCTATCTCCAGGGACCTTGGGCAACAACTCTTGAAGGTTATAACTACTTCATGACTTTGAAATCCCTTTTTATTTAATGGTCAGAACTGTTGGTACATGACTAAAGCGTCTACTTATATGTCTACTGCCGAATAATATCATGATAAGTAAGTAAATATATATATATATATATATTCTTTTGTATTTCGTTTAGGTACTGGGTACTCGCCGCCTGATGCATATTCCATTCGACGACTTCGAGCGTGTCATGACACAGTGTTTCGAGGTATTCTCGTGCTGGGACGACGAATACGAAAAACTCCAAGGTCTTCTGCGGTAAGATGCTCTAATTACTCGTATCAAACTTGCTTTGGAAACCTATTAAATTTGTATCTCTATTGAAAAATGCGTTTTTTTTAAACAAATTATTCAATGCTAAATCATATCGTAATTATTTCAAATTCGTGTTTTGTATGCTGATTTTAAATTGCTTCCAGTAATTGCATGTCCTTGTTTCTAATACATATCATTTTCAACGATAATGTCCTACACAGTGATATTGTGAAG
This sequence comes from Drepana arcuata, assembly GCA_016069955.1. NCBI lineage: Eukaryota > Metazoa > Arthropoda > Insecta > Lepidoptera > Drepanidae > Drepana > Drepana arcuata. Next base: position 1,959 of record JACCPG010002784.1, on the reverse strand, counting down.
AAGAAGCGAGATGAACATCTGAAGATGGTATGGCGTGTGTCTCCGTCACACAAGCGGCTACAAGCTCGTATGGAGCACATGCGTCGTTTCCGCAGACACCATGAACAACTGCGCACTGTCATGCTAAGGGTTAGTGCTAACGGGATATAAAAAACATTTATTGTATTGAAATTCTAAAGAAAGAAGCAAATATTTCATAATACAAACATTGTATCACGCAGCACCACCTCGTTAGAGACACACTCTAACGAGGTGGGCTGAGAGATTAAACCAATTCCATTACAGCCTTGCAGACTTCGTTTGCTGACTTCATCCAAATTCATTAGCCTATTCATATATTTAACCCCAGTGCCCAATACTTACACGGCTTAGCACATCTGTAACTTATTGCTAATATTGATCTTACATCACTGTATTTTTTAATTTAAAGGTCTTGCGTCCTCGTGCCACAGTAGCAGCAGAAACAGGTGCTGGAGGCGAGCCCGCACAACCTCATTCTCTCCCAATGGATGCTGCTGATGCCAATGCTATTGCGGAGGTAACTACTTCAGTTTACTCCGTTTAAGTACATATGAAAACTAAACTCTTAGCTATAGTATGTATTAAGGTGCTGGTTAAGATTTCTTTGACGTCCTAATCGAACTAAATATGTATCTTCACGTCTTTCAATAAGGGTCCTCAAAGGGGTATAAAAAAGCATATCTTCTCATCAAAGATTATTTGGTGAATAGCATGAGCGTGAACAGAGAGGGATTTTGTCTAGGGGTGCAGGTCCGGATACCATCATCCACATTTAATAAAGCATAGTGTCCTATCAATAAGTAAAACACAGGCACGCTTCTAGATCATTCGCCCTAACTAAATAGTTCTATGTTAAACATATTTTATTTGTCAGGTCAATCTGGCGTATGAGAACGTGAAGGAGGTGGACTGTCTGGACATTTCACGCGAGGGTTGTGACGCTTGGGAGGCGGCTGTGCGACGATATGAAGATAGAATTGGTGAGTACTCCACGAAATTTAAAAATCCATGGTATGGAGTGATACGAGTAGGTGCCTCTGACACAAAGTTTGCAAGTTTGAATCCCAACTGTACCAATAAGTTTTTCTGAACTTAAGTACAGTGATTAGTCACACCACGAGCTCCAAGATGAGGGAAAACATCGAGCAAATTTTTTTCATGAATATGATGTCCTCAAAAAAATTTAAATAACACTTCACCTGAAAGGAAATGTCGCTAGTAGTTGGGCATATCTACAAAAAACATTACAAACATTATTTATTAGAGAAAATGTATCACTGTAGGTTTCATTATTTATGCTTAGAATGTTTTGGAACAATTTTATTTTTATAATTTTACGTAATTCCCTTTAGTTATTGCATTAAATTCACCTGTGTGGTGTAGGAGTAATAATAACTAAAAATAAATAGAATTATCAATGACAATTTTAATATATTGATTCTGTTTGCAGATCGCGTGGAGACCCGTATAACCGCTCACCTCCGTGATCAGCTCGGAACAGCCAAGAACGCCAATGAAATGTTCCGTATTTTTTCCCGCTTCAACGCTCTATTCGTGCGCCCGCACATCCGCGGCGCCATCCGGGAATATCAAACGCAGCTCATACAACGCGTCAAGGACGATATTGAGGCTCTCCATGAGAAGTTTAAGGTATTGAACATCTTTCGACGAACATATTAATGGTAATAATTGTAAAAGGTCATTATGTCGATTCAAAACAATCTCGAGTAGATTGATTGTTGTATGACTGAAAATTAGTATTATGTATTATATTATAATACACAATAATTTATATACTAGAAACAAACACTATTATATATGTACACTAGCTGTGCCCGCGACTTCGTCCGCGTGAAATTTAACTAAAAAGCTATTGTTCAGTTTCTTACAATGAAAGTAGCCCAAGTTATTACATCAGCTATCCGCCAGTGAAAGTCC
>JACCPG010002783.1:0-34212 GCA_016069955.1 Drepana arcuata | reverse complement strand
TGTTGTAACAGCTCCTGCCTACCTCTTATTATTAAACTAAAATGTTCAGGTATTGTTGATTAATTTTCACCATTATTCCGAGTTTATTAAGCTTGAAGTGCCGTTAGTCTCATAAACCGCTAGCAGAGAAACTCCACCTAACATAACATCGGCTGATCGCGATACCTTACGTGATATTGTTTGAGCCTCTAGGCTACGTTAACAGCTTAATTTAAGACGCATGGTCACGACTTTTGCATAATTATAGATATATATGTAAATACATATAGCATCACGTATATAACTATTAACATACATAATTGTTATTTTTAAGCTTAGAGTAAGGTAGACTGATTTTTAATGGTTTTATATAAGTACTAGCTAGCTGCCAGCAACTACGTCCGCATGGAGCTTAACAAAAAAAATACAGTTCAGTTTCTGGAAAAAAAAGTAGCCTAAGTTACTCCTTTTTACATCATTTAAATATTTGCCACTGAAAGTCCCGTCAAAATCGGTCCAGCCGATTCAGAGATTAGCCGGATCGAACAGACAGACAAAAATTTTAAAAAGTGTTATTTTGGTATTTATACCTTGTCTAAACCCAAATGCATTGAGTAAAATGCGGTTATTTTAATATTACAAACCGAAACCCCAATTTTATTTATTTGTATAGGTTAGTTTGTATAGGTTGAGAGAGGTAGGGCATAACGGGTTTCCCGTTCGAATTCGGAGCTGCCCAAATGGGGCAGGACCTCCACCTTATAGAAGTCCGTAGCCAAATAACACATTTTTTTGTGTTGTGTTCCTAGTGTTCCTACGCGGTGAATAAGGTTTCCAGTAATGAGCTCCTTGGGGAAGGGGGAGGATTGTTACATTGTGTTGGAAGCAGAGGGATTAAACCCATCATGCTGCCAATATACTACAACTCTCCGAACACAGAGTGGCAACACGCAAGTGATACTTCAGTATCGTGAGCGTAAATAGGCTGCGGTAACCGTTTCCCATCAGATGGGCCGTATGCTTGTTTGCCACTCTTGTTGTATAAAAAAAAAAAAAAGGTAACTATTATGTACAATTATAATATCAAATAGTATGGCGACGACTTTATTATCTACGTAAATTCAACAGTCATAAAACACAAACATTATAGCAGTTAGCTATCACGAGAGGTGAAATATATTTCGCAAAATTTACAATAGTCGTGCTCGAGTGTGTCTATCTATGGTAAACGATGAGAGTACTCGGTGGCAAATTGAAAATCAATGAACCGCGGAATTCAATTTGATATTGAAAGCCATCTCTCACGTTGCTTTCCAGAACACCGTCAGAGAGCACTTCTCAATATATCTTTGACTACGTCACACACAAGTAGGCGTTTGGAACACCGTTACACATAATATTGCCACCATAAATCAAAAATTAAATATAAGTTTCATTTTAAATAACAAAAATTTACAATATTTACAAACAGTTGTATAATTAACTACTTATCAGAAAGATCTTGGACCCAAATCGGTATCCTGAGGCAACGTGCCAAGAAGACTAGCAGCGTTGCCACGCTGGATAGCAATGCTGATTCTCTGAGCGAGATATGAATATAATAACTAAGTATTATATTGATGTATTTTTTTATGATAAGAAGTTTATAAGTAAAGTAAGTTAATTTCGAATGGTATATTAAAAATGAATAAATAGCTGACTATTTTAAGTTTTTTCTTGATATCCAACTTATATAATACAAATGTAAAGCAAATAATATAGATTAAAAAATTTGTGAGGATGTTTGTTACTCAACCACGCCAGAAGAGCGAACGGAATTTAACTAAATTTGGCACATAAATAGATTATCGGCTGAAAGTCTTATTCCATACAACGCAAAAGTGTGTGCAAGAAGAGGCAGAGGAAGGCCACGTTCCAACTACCTGGATCAAATAGATCGAACTCTCAAGGACGGGAACGTTAAGAGCACTCGAAACCGACGAGCATGTATGAAGAGATGACACTGATGAATGTGGACGAAGCGAAAGAGGTATGTAAGTCTAGAGAGAACTGGTGCTCTATACTCTCTGCCTACCCCGTTAGGGATTTGGCATGATGATATGTATGTATGTATGTCTTATACCAGAAAAAATCTATTAAGTAAATCGAATTTAACGCGGGTGACACCCCTGGCACATAGTCAAACAAAGTATTATATTAACTTAAGGCAAATAAAATATAACATCGATATAAAAAAGATATCAAAGCATATTTCAAAAGATTATTGAATACTGTGCTATCCATGGTAACGTTAAAACTATAATCGAAATGTAATTAATCCCTTTATAACATGCACTGTATTTCCTACGCTGCTGAGTTTAAATTGAAATACCTACGTAACCTTTACAACCTTGACTTCTATATAATATTTTTGTAGTGACAAATTTTCCATGTGCTCCTAAACCGTTACAATAATGTTTACTGGACCCTGTAATTAAAACCAGTTAACCATCAAAGCCTATAAATACCGTTCTTATCGGGCCGTCATCCATCGCAAGCGTTAGGGATATAATTTCGACATCGAAGCTACTGACTGCTACAGTGCAAAGCTGTTAAGTTTGTACGAGTGCTGATAAGCGGGTATAAAAGTCTCTGTTGCCGTCTTTACCGTGTAATTAAATGTAATCGTTCTACGATGTGTGTTTACAGTTAGTTATCACGCGACCCCACGAAGGAAACAAAGGCTTTTTACTTTTAATAGTACATTGGGGCACCCGGTAATGTGTAATAGAAATCCGAATGGAAACTAAGTATTGGGTACGTAGGTCGTTAGATTTGCGGTCGTATATTTCAGAGTGGAAAAGCTTTCTAGTTTTTCTATTCTTCACGCCTTCTTAGAAAGGTATTTGAAGAAACGTGCAAATGTTATTACAATCCTGAACACATATTAAGGGTCACTGTTCCTCTGACTAGTCTTTAAATCTCCACTTCATTGAATTTCTCATAAAAAAGCTTAAGGTATTGGTGGAAAACTTAAGGAAGATCTAAGAAAAATGTTGAATATGTAGTTCGTAAGGGACGGCTCGCTATGTTGGGTGGCATCTCAGCCTACGCTATCGGAAGCCCTCTACCTACGCCTTTAGGAACCCTTTTGATTATGAAATATTTTTTTAATAAAAGTAGACGTGTTGATGAGAGATATACATACATATTATCACGCCACTTACGGTAGGCAGAGAGAGTAGAGCATCAGTTCTTTTCAGACTTAATCCACATTTGTCAGTCTCTTCACGCGTGCTTGCAGGTTTCGAGTACTCTTGATGTTCCCATTCTAGATCAAAATTCGAGCGATTTGTTCTAGGTAGCTGGAACGTGGTCTTCCTCTGCCTCTTATGTTTAGATGTAAATGTAGCATAAACATATCGACAGTAATAACATACAAGGTTCAGAAAAATGACGTCCACAAATCACCGTAAAATACCTCATTCTGGATGTCTCGCTGGAAATCGAGTCGTTCACCTTTAATTCAACGTTTATTGCGTATCCAAGGAAATATCAAATATTACCTTCCGTCGTATAACAGGAGGTGATCAAGTGTATCCACATATCATAGTGACGTAGCATTATTGCTATGACGACTGAGAACTCGGCTTTCTATGTATTTTGAGGGCCTGGAATCGTTTGTAACTATTTGTGTTCTAATGTACTAACTACTATGTATATGTACGCCCACTAAATTGAGATCATCATTCTTATATACATCATGTCAAAATAAACTCAACTCGTGCGCATGTCTTTTGTTCCTTTTGATTAGAAATTGTCGACATTGTCATCTATCGGTAAACATATAAACTGAAGTGCATAACTAAAGAAGAACGCTAAAAATCGCTGGTTCAGATGTGAAGCTTTTGCGCTTTGAATGCAATGTCAATGAGCCCTATAAAGATATTTTTGTATCATCATTAACTTTTAGGGGTTCAAAAGTTTTAATTTAATGTAAAGGAAACTAAATGCAATATCAATGAAACCAGTTCGATTATGATTATTGCAAACTTTTTTATTATACAATAAAATTTAAACACACTTATACCATTTCTTTATCAAGCCACGAGATCTAAAATTAGGTACTACCTTATCAATCTTGACTTCCAAATTTTTTTTGTAGTTTGTAATTTTTCTCGTAACGTAACCGGTAATGAAAATATTTACGCTTTTTATATAATTGACAATACACTGTGACACCCTGACAATGACACCCTGTTCATAAAACATAGCGATGCGACCAATGCTATGGTCCTAATAAGCATTATAACCTTATTTAAAATCCACTGTAAAGTGAATCCGTACCCGAAAATATTCAGCTTCAATGTTTAAATACCATTAATAATTTACTTTTAGAGCGCTGAATAATAAAACAGATAATTCTGCAAAGTAAGCAAATAAATATTCCGTGAGCATAATATGCCCAAATTTTCCCTATGGCGCGGTTGTTATTACAAATATTTGTACAGGGTTGTGCTCTTGCGACGCACGTCCTCGCGCGCCCGCGGGCTCCTATCAAATGATCTCGCTACCTCGCTTGCACTCTACATAATCTACTCCTATAATAATATAAGAATGATATTAAAAGTGTCGGGCCACGAAAAGATGACTTCTGAGGAAAGGATATTTTTTATTATAGGAACGTACACATTTCGTTCACACGAGATGGAAAGTATGAAAAAGATATTGAAAAGGATAACTGCCGGTAATAGAGTGAATGGGGCCATGTCGGCGTTGATGGGCAGCAAAAGTCTCATAAAGAATACTCGAGTTGCTGTCCACAATGCGATATTGGTGCCTACTTTACTGTATGGCAGCGAATCCTGGGTATGTCAGAGGAAGTATGAAAATAGCTTGAATGCAGTTGAGATGCGATCTCTTCGAAAAATAAGCGGAGTAACGATCTTAGATCGAATCCGCAATGAAGAGATTCGCAAATCAACTGGCGTGAATGAGGGCGTGATTGTAAAGATGAAGAAAGGCATGTTACGTTGGTTTGGACCTATAGAAAGGATGAGTGAAGAATGATTGACGAAACAGATATACAAAGCAAAAGTGTGTGCAAGAAGAGGCAGAGAAAGACCACGTTCCAACTACCTGGATCAAATCGATCGGACGCTCAAGGACGGGAACGTCAAGAGTACTCGAAACTGACGAGCATGTATGAAAAGACTGATGAATGTGGACGAAGCGAAAGAGGTCTGTAAGTCTAGAGAGAACTGGCGCTCTGCACTCTCTGCCTACCCCGTTAGGCACTTGGCGTGATGATATGTATGTAACATACACATAGTACGAGGCTGTGTTGGCCATGTGGTTCGAGCAGTCGTTAGCAACACGAAGACTGCAACTTTGAATTCCAACTGTACCTGTGTGTTGGTCATACCTGTATACGTTTGAGAAGAAATGCAAAGACAAGTTCTGAACTGTACTTCTTAAAACAGACATTGGTAAACGTACTTACCCAAAAGATACATTAGCGGGAGGATCTTAGATAAGTGTAGATTCGGATTAAAGTATCCTAGATGTTAAAGTTATTCCAGTAATATTCCGGTAGTTTAACTACCTATTTGATTAATAATTCTGGGATCAAACATATAGGTAATCATGCAGTTAGTTCATTAAACATGTAAAATATTAATTAAACTCCTTTGTTGAAGGGCGTAGATACACATTGGGTAACACTACAACGTTCACATTGTTAGGACCATAATTACATAAGTTCGGACCCATAAGGATATCTGAAAGCTACTACCATATTATAATATGTTACGTAATTTTGAGCTTAACCTTCCCCTTCTCACAAGGGTCTCCGAAGGGTTAAGCAGAGGTGTGTACTTTTCGCAAGAAATCATTTTAGGTGCCAATGTGACTGATGTCGAGTCCATCGCCGTTTCCTAAGCACGACTATAAATACGTCTTTGAATTTTTTCCAAAACGTATATAGGTTTCCTCTCTTTGTTATCTTTTACCGTAAAGCTTGTAATGTGACTAGTCACACAACTAAGTTCAGAAATCTTATTGGTACCGTCGGAATTCGAACTGGCCTTTGTCCGCGAGTCGACTGGTTTGGCACACGCCTGCAACAGGCGTGTACTCGAACCGCTTGGACTCCACGGCTCGGTCGGATCATAATAAAGTAAGTACTATTGAAATGGATGCTTTGTGAAATCTAGTACTGAAGCCTCGAAATGCTATTAATTGTTGGACAGGAATTCCGCTGTGCATTGCTGACAAAACAATTCGTAACTAGGATAAGCCGTATTCGGTAGTGTTCGTAGATCGCCTTTCCGCCACGGGCTACGAGCCACTCGTCCATAATTTCTGACAGGTGATATTTATGACTGTAAAATGTATGCGTATTAATATGACAAATATGTCTCATACTCATCTAAAATATCATATAATTTTTCTAATACAAAATAAAAGGTATTTTATCTAACAGACCACGCCATTCGTCACTGGCTCCTTAAAAAATCTTCGGTGAAAAGACTGTCATAACTTTCCCGACGAAGAGTACAAAATCTTTTTTATGTAATCGCTACATTTTCATAAAAATTATAATAATATAGTCAGTCGTTGACAGGCAAGTGTGTGTGTGTGTGTACTACATACCTCTGCCTCACCCTGCCTTCTGGGGACTTTTTTGGAAATGTGTGACGCAGTGTCTACATTACGTGCGGCGGTGATTTACCTTGTTTGCCTCCTGGGTGTAAAAAATAAAATATTTCGAAGATTTTTCAACCCATATTCCTGCCAAACTATTAACGACAAATGTCAAGTCAAATATATCTTAACGCATAAACATACACTAAGTGGCCGAATCATGAAAAATATTCCACAGGTATAATGGCGATCAATTCTAGTCAGAATAATAGCGTCATCAGAAATTATTAATTTAGTTATCGTCGAAAATACACCGCCATTTTCTCGGCAAGGGATAAGGTAAATTGAATTATGTGATCGGGATTGATCCGGACGACGCGACGAGAAAGCAGGATATTTCAATTCAATATGTTTTGTATACCTACGCTAGTTTTATTGTTGTGAACTTGATTCGTGTTATTTTTATCGTATATCAGTTCAGCTCGCGTTAACGAGAAGTAACGAATGCGAGTTGATTGATTGAAATTTCGCGCTCTAATAGTATGTATATTCAAAATTCCATTCTCAAAGTTTTAAAGAGTGATTGATGATTTTTCCCGTCTACGGCAAAACGGTAATGGAATATTGTATTTTAGTCTTATGTAGCAATTTCGGTAAATTTCTCTTGTCGCACATATTAAATGTACGTCAAGTGTCAAGTACCAATGGCTTTTATTTATTTAAGAGCACTTTTTCCCGGTCGCATTACATCGCTTGACCCAAGGACATTACTAGCTGGAACAATGGATTTCTGTTAAGAATTCATGATTTGCCTTTAGCGGAGGTTGTACCGCCATTTCCTAAAACGTAATTTATTAATAAAACGCCTTCTTGCAGTAAAGAAAACGTAAATGCTGTATAATCAGAGATACTTCTATTTAACAATTATATTGATTAAGAAAAGAAAACAAGAACTATAGAGACGTTATAAAAGAAGTATACGCGATAAAGAACTTACATCGTATATTATTTTTAACATACTATTATTAGAATGAAATTAAATAATGAGCCGTGGTGGCCGAGTGGTTCGAGTAATTGCCTGCAACACAAAGATCGCAAGTTCGAATCCCGACTGTACCAATGAGTTTTCCTGAACTTAAGTACAGTAATTAGTCACACCACGAGCTTAACGGTAAAGGAAAATATCGAGAGGAAACCTGCATACGTCTGGGAAGCAATTCAAAGGCGTATGACTAGTCGTGCTTGAGTAACGGTGATGGACTCACCGTCTGTCACGTTGGCACCTAAAATATCTCTGGCGGAAAGTAGGTGTGTGAGTGAGTAGGTGTATACACCTCTGCCTACCCCTTCGGGGACCCTTATCGGAAGGCAAATTAAAGTAAATTAAATACACATTTTAGGATGGCTTTAGTTCAACGCACTTAATGAATCCGGTTATCAAAATCAAATAACTCAAAAAGTATGGACACACTGATAACTTCAGAGGTGGTTGGCGATATAGTACCTATATCTATATATGTGTACCTATGTATATGTCCCTATTAATATTCAAATGAATGGTAAGTAACTAAGTAATTTAGTCGTTATTTGGAGGTTGTTAAAAACGTCACAATAGATACATGTACTGATATAACATCCAGAGATTTACAAAGAAAGAGAAAATAAATTACACGAAGGTTTCAATAAGATCGTAATATAACGCAACGACGTTAAATGCAACGTAATGATCTTTATAAATTATTTCGACTTTTTTTCTTTCTCCATTGTCATACACAATTGGTGAGTCGATAAGCGATTCCCACTTACTCTAATACTTTCTACTGGTCGGCCCATCCGGTAATGGCGGCTCAGTATCTGACCACGTAGTTTTTTAAAGTCATAGATTTATAGATGAACTCAATAGCAACTGTGTAACTAGCCCTTTTATACCATACCAGCATCATCACCTAGTAGTCGCTCACTGATTGCATAGGTCTCCCCTTTAGATGATTACAACTAGGTGTTGACGTTCTGCATCCAATGACCAGGTATTTGGTTCAAATTGTGGACGGTCTACGCTGCGTTGACAATACGTGCTCGCGTTTTGTACTGCTGTTGGTTCTGCGATCGAAGTGGCCTCCTCATTTCCATTTGAATGTGCTAATTATGAGAGCTGCCCAACATCAAACCTGCTGTTTATGAATACTAGCGGTGTCCCGCAGTTCACCCGTTTTTAACTAATATATATTCATGTAATATGAACACAATTCTAGATATTTATATTAGAACTTAAGTACGACGAACGTATGTCACACCAAGAGCTTTACATTGAGGGAACAGATTGAAATGGAAACCTGCATACGTTTGAGAAGAAATTTTATGGCGTATGTATAGTTGTTCATGAGTACAGCGCCCACCATCACTATCTGCCACGTTGGCACCTAAAATATATCTTTGGTAAGTGGGTAGGTGGGTACTACCTACACACCTCTGCCTTCACCTTCGAGGACCCTTGTGGGGAAGCGTGAATGTCTCTTATTTAAATATGTTATAGCCACCATGTTGTTCTCTTTTGCCGTAGGTACCTAAGCCCGTGGCGCCTCACACCGACAGTGAACCGCTAAGTAAGCTGTGAGGCCTATAATTAACTATTATAGTTATCAGCTTGTATGCGATAACAAAACACGATTCGTTATATGTTTCGCTTATCTAATGATCGCGTGATTAACTACTACTTCGTTATCAATAGTATCATGTTTTAATGATTGTAGCAATAAGCTTGTACCTCGTTATATAATAGACAATAGCTTTAGGGATTGCTTTAATAAAGCTCTTAATATCGTTGACTTTGGACCTCGGAGTTCTTTCTAAGTATTACTTTAAGTAAAAAGAAGTGTTTCTAGATAAAGCTTGTATGTTTCATCCACATTCAAATATTTTGCTGTGGATTTCCTTATTTTTTGTTTCACAGGTTGGGATACAGAGTTCTGTTCCAGTTAACTAATATGAATTATGTTATACGCCTGTACCTATGTATTAGTATACACTATACATATTAATATTGTTGTGCGCAAATGTTTCGAATATCAGACTGAGAGAACCGAAATTAAATTAGTGTCAGACATTAGTCAGCCTGCCCAGGTCAAATAACGCTGAGATAAATCAACGCGGTCATAGTTCGTAGCTCCGGCTACCCTACAATATGCTAGTTGTTAGATTAATCCACAATCCTAAGTATTAAATGATGTCTTTTCGGTACACTCCAACGGGACATCGAGGTGAGAAAGTTGTTTTGTACAGTTTAGTCAAGTAATAAAATTTCATTCTTATTATATTATAATTAATATTTAATAGAAGTAAAGAAAGTACGGTGGGAGACATAAAAAACATTTACATTACTGTCTGGTGTTCAAATATATAATAATGAAGTTCTTGTCTTTAACTATCAAGTGCCATTTTACACTTGCATTCATACACGCGTACTCGAAACCAGGCGTGCGTGTATGATGGATGTGGATGAAACAAAAAAGGTCTGTAAGTCTAGAGAGAACTGGCAATGTACTTTCTCCTCCTACCCCTTATGGGACTCGGCGTGATGATATTTTTGGTCAGTCTTTTTTAATGGTTTAACACGCAGAGTTGCTAGATTACGCTTAGGTATATTAACAGATTTAGTCACTATCTCACAACAATACTGTTTTGTTTTATCGAATTAAGCATATATTCGCAAGTATAAAAGGTACAGTATATAATCGATCAAAATGTACAGTATATAATAGTATAAAAGGTACAATATATAATACTATAAAAGGTACAATATATAATAGTATAAAAGGTACAATATATAATAGTATAAAAGGTACAATATATATTAGTATAAAAGGTACAATGGTATAATTTAATTGAGTTATCGGAGATACCATTTTAAGATAAATATTTGATCAGCAAGTTTTGCAAATGATTTTTCTCTTATTTTATTATTAATACTCATTGCTATCTACATGGAAAATTCAAAATGTCTTCAATATTTCAAATACATATTGTTTTAATGCATACTAATAAGTTATAACCTTTACCATATGCGCCATGCATATCATACCTGATATGATATATAATTAAATTTATACACTTTTCCAACATGCACTACATTAATTTCAGCGAACAAATTTCTGCTTTAATAATTCATTTACATGAAGCCAAAGTGAATACGTTCCATCTGACGTGCAGTTGTAATTAATTTCAATTCATATCAGATGAATCTTGTGATGTATTAACAATTGCTCTGTATGAACATTGTGCTTTCAAAATTGTCGTTGATACTTATATTATTGGATTTATATGACTATGTGTAATTAATTCAAATTAAATTGTATAATGAGATCACCATCTGTTTCAATGGCACTTAAGCTGATCTCCTTCGAAAAGTGAGTGAATGGGTACTTGGCTACACACCTCTGCCTACCCCTTCACGATCCGTTAATATAACCAAAGGGCACAGCTAGTCTGTCTTTAAGCGAACAGTCGCGACTGCTACCTCACGTATTGCTTACGGTTCGCCACTTTTGGAATATAAAAAACACATACGAAATATACACATACATTTGCTATATACATATGAGCAAACCTTTAGAAAGCAAACAAGAAACAGAGGACATATTAATAAGTAATTGAATTACTTACGTTACAAAGGTAAGCTACGAAAATATGCGAACAAAATTAAAGGTACCCAACCATAGCCATATCCTTTCTTAAGTATATATAAAGCTTCCATATTTACCACATTACCCCAAAGAGGAAAAGTCCCCGTTTCTCAGGTAGAATGTTTTGTTTTAAGTAGGTCTAACTTGATAAACAAAAGAATTATGTTGATCACTTTTATATCCATTTTTATGTTAAAATATAGGTACTTTAATAAATCTAACATAAGACAAGACTCGAACCACTCAGCCACCACGGATCTCTTGTGATGGATAAATATAGATATCTACTTGTATGCTATGTTAAAGAACTTATATTAGACCTATTACTAATCGTGTCCGAGAGAGGACTGGGGATAACGCAGACAATTGAAATAAAACGATTTATTTTCTCAGTTGCAGTGAGCAATCACTTCCAGGTAGATTGAATCTTGACCATTCAAAAGAAGGTCAGCACGAGAGGGCCCGCTAATCTTGCCTCTGTCCGCGAAGGAGTGAAATTGGGACAATTGTGTCAGGCACGCGTTGTTTGCATACCTTGTAACTAATTGAATTAGTGTCACGGCTCTCTGCAAATTACTCGGGCAGTTTAAATTAACTTGTTACGGGCGAGGGGCGACTTTGGCCCTAAAACTTCCCTAATTTTGTGAGCGCAACATCAAACTGTACTCCAGCCATATTGCCCCGTTGGTCCCACGTGAATTTTCTACACTAATTAGTTTGGACCATGTTTATTTTACTTAAGTTTGTTTACACAACATTGATTTATGACGGCGGCGAGTGTTTGTTACGCTGTGCTTTAACAATATGTAAACAAAACGCTTTGTTGTACGAGTCCGTGTACAATATATTACAAATTTTGTAAGGCTTGGAGAGATTTATTTATCAATCCTCCTTACTTCTTGCCTTAATATTATCATCGAAAATGTATAAAGGCTGGCCCTTACATTTATAGTAAGCTAAGGAAATTGGGAAGTGAGTATAAAAATCAGAAATACTTTAGTTGGCCTTAACTTAAAAATTTATTAGATATATTATAGTGATACTACTAGAGACTGTTTATGCAGACAGATAACAATACCTATATATATATATATATATATATATATATATATATATATATATATATGTATGAAGTGGGGTATGAAGAGATACATACACTCACTTTCCGCCAGATATATATATCTTAATATATATAAATCACGTGTCACGTTGCTTGTCCGCGATGGGCTCCTAAACTGCTTAACCGATTTCAATCAAATTTGCACACCGTGTATAGTTTGATCCCACTTAAAAGATAGGATAGCTTACATCATAATTGGACCCGATAGGTGGCGCTACGATCGTGTTTCAGGAAATTTTACTTTTTCAGGCGAGCGAAGCTGGGCGGGACAGCTAGTATATATATATATATATATATAACTATATATATATATAATATATATATATATAATACAAGTAATGAAGTTTTAAGATGTATTTTAATTTACTCCTCCACAAACTCAGAAATGTTCTCTTTAGAATTCTGAGCAACGAGCACAAAGGAGTCTCGGGTAGAAAGTAATACTGTCTCGGATCGCACATAAAAATTAATCAAGACGCAATAGCAACTAATGGTAAATTTGCCGCAAAATATCCAGAGACCTGTCAAGTTAGTGTGGATCATAGAGTAATTACAATCATCTCGTGACTTTCAATCAAGGTTAATTTTACAATGACAGCTGTGCCATGTATATTATATTATCAAAGCTACGTAAAATGCACGAATAAAATGAGTAACGGAACACCAGACACCAGAGAGTATTAACACTATTTCCGCTAGAAAGATTTTAAAGTGCCAACGTCAAGAGTACTCGAATCCGGTGAGCATTTATGAAGAGACTTAACGCAGATGAAGCGAAAGTCTAGAAAGAACTGAAGCTCTAATCTCTCTGCATACTGTTTGAGGTCGGCGTGTATATATACACACGTCTTTGAATATCTTTTTATGCGTTTGTAGGTTTCCTTGAAGTTTTCCTTCTGGGCGAGAACTGTTGTAGTCAGATTGTCGTACTGATCTGATAGAAATACTATTAGATGAATAAAACTCGAAGAGAAAGAAGAACGAGTTTTGAGATTTTGACCCGTGAGTTTTCTGCATTGTTTCCTTTTGATCACAGAACCCAAAAAGCTTCCGTTCACTAACTTGTCTATTTTGTGTGTACATATGCTTCAGCAGGGTGTGTAAAATCAATTAGTTGCTAACTCTGGTCGTTTGTAGCGGCACAAGCGACCACCGGCGAGATTAACAGCTTAACTGCGGACAGTTCTGTTTTACAAAGGCACATCACAAGCATTCACTAACACATAGTGTTTTATCAAATTGATCGTTTAAATACATATACTTTTTATTTCTGTATTCTTAAACAATTTAAGTATTCCTCATCTGACTTTACTTTTTCGATCCCATGTAGTAAGTGAACTCGATTTTTAAAATTTTTACCTTGTTTTTTACTCGACAGCACACAAACCTCAATGTTATCAAACTCAAGTAGCTATGTAAAGGTAATGTTGTGAATAACTCTTTATAACCAGGGAATTCAGTGGGGGAGGCCTTGATCCAACAGTGGGATTTACCAGGCTAATAATAATAACTATTTATTGGTAGTATTGTTGTTATAATAAAATATCTCCACGCACTTCCCATAAGGGTCCCCGAAGGGGTAGGCTTAGGTGTGTAGGTAGTACCCACACACCCACTTTTCACTGGAGATACAATGTAGGTGCCAACATAACATTGCTGTTTCTCAAGCTCAACTATGCATACGTACGTCTTTGTATTTCTTCGCTAGGCATGCAGGTACCTCACGATGTCTTTCTTCACCGTAAAGCTCGAGGTGAGACTAATCACTGTACTTAAGTTCAGAGAAACTCGTAAGTACACTCGGGATTCGAACTTGTAACAGTTGTGTTCCAAGCGACTGCTCGAACCACTTGGCCACCTGGGCCAGTATTGTTGGAGCAATGAATGGTGCACAACCTTTACCTTACCAATGACATAACATCAAAAACATGATCTAGCAGAAATGATTATGGCTTGGCCAACAAGACGAACAAGAAGAGAAGTCGAATAGGAACCACTTGACATATTAAATTCAGCGAACATACGTACATAACAAGTCCTTTACAGTGTAGGCAACGATAGTAGAGCGCCAGGTCTCAAGGCTCACAGACTCTTTGAGTCATGCAATTACACAAGTTTCTCAGTATTTTTTTATACCACATGTGCTCAGTACGCCTGATGGTAAGCGGTTTCTGCCGCTTAAGGACGCTTTCAACACAAGGGTTATCGCGCGCTGCTGACCCTGCAGGAATCTTTTCACACCCTCTCTAGGGAAAACCGGGAGCCCATTCCACAGCAGAACATTCGCGGAAGGAAACTCGAAAAAAGGAGACCTTCGTGGTTCGCATGCTTGCAGTTTCGAGTAGGTTTGGTCTTAGGTCTGATGATTAGGTCTATTGATGCTTAGGTCTAAATAACTCTAAATGAAGATGGTCTTCTTATGTTTCGACTTGAAATCACACACTCTTTGTTTATATATTTGCCAAAGTATACCTATGTCGGAACTAAAAAATAAAGAATTATTATCAATCTTTTCTGTGTATTTTTTTTTGAGCTACAACAGAATTTTCAATACAATATAAGTGCCTATTGTGTGTATTAATCGATAGCCGAAGAATTTCCATTAACGAAACACCACTTTGAACGAGTATAGAAAAAAATCTTTTCACATAATTTTCAATTCTCACGCCTTCCGTTTATCCAATGAAAGAAATTCTTGAGCCAGTTTAATTGAATTTTTTTCGCTTTGACGGATATTGATCGTCGAGAGTTTCAATACCTTTCTGTTTTATTCCACAAATACTTTAGGCTGTATAATAAATCACTGAACATGAAAGCTGCTTTAAGCCTTTCAATGTCTATAAATCATACTATAAATGAGGCGCCTATGAACTATTCACAAACACTTTTGGCACAAAATATTTATTATAAGGCTCAGAATGACTTTCTAATTAATATATATTCTTCTGACAAAGTTTTTATATCACACCAAAAAGTCTAACAGTAAATTAAAACGTTGTGAGGAAAACTCTTATTCAGAAGAAAAAGAATGGAAAATTATATTTGAATGACAGTGACGAACTAGCCAACTGTTACATTGGAACCTTAATATATCGTCGTGGAAAAGAGAGAGAAAATTACACCTCTTACTACTTAACCCTTAACGTGAAGGGGTCGGTATTATTTTTATTTCCGTTGACAAAATGTTCTTCAGTTAAATATTATCCAGTAGAAATGTTTCATTTATGAAGATTTCTTGTAGCAAATTAGCTGTTATTTGTAGAGAAGCACAATTTCAATATTACAAAGAAGCCATATCAAGTGCTTTGCAAACACTTTTAACCATTAAGAAATAAAACATTCAACATTGATTATAGCAGCCAAAATGGCGATGGGTTAAGTAGTCAAGATTTTTAGATTAAATCCCTGGCCTCTTTTCTAAACTTAAGGACGTATTTATTAATTGTACTTTCGCAGCTCAATATCAATTACCAGTGTGACCAGTGATGTCACCTGCGTTAAATTTGTTATTATGCTGCTCCACTCCCTTGGAGTAGCGTGATAATATAGCCTCATTGGACGGGTATCCAGTGTCAAAATATTTTCACAAATCAGATTTGTAGATTCAGAGATAAGCACGTTAAATAAAAAAACATACATGCAATATGAGTGAGATCAGGCATTTACCACAAGATTTACGGTGAAAGAAATCACCAAAAGTCTCCACAAAACAAACAAAGAACCATATATTAAAATGTATATGTTAGTCAAGTAGCCCTACCATTAGGGGCTTAGCTTATGTAACAGCATAAGACATTCCTCTTATTTATACCACGGACACGCCACCTCTTGGTCATTCATTCTTCTCCTCCTCCTTCATTGTACACGTATTCAAAGTGAGCTAAGTATAGTATTTATATTGTAATCCTAGTTTGAGTTTTTTTTTTATTTTTTAAAGTCTTCTCAGACGTCTGATTTTACCTCTTAGGTAAATTATAAATTTAATTCAGGGCCGGAAACACTCGAGCGAGGATCGGCAAGGGAAGGGCCTGAAAGTCTAGAGAAAACTAGCGCTCTTCTATCTCTGCCAGACCTGTGAGGTACTCGGCGTGATGAACTCATTGGTCGGGATTCGAACTTGTAATCTTAATGTTGCAACAACTAGTTGTACAACTCGGCCACCACGGTTTTATAATATTAGCAGGATCATAATAGTAAATATAGTGAACCGTGACCGTACTGAACAAGAGATAAAGTACTCTTCTTTTCTCTCTTTTTTATCGGCTGCATCTTTTAGTTTTATGTCCCGAATGTCGTAAAATCACGATTGACGAAGTGTAGGTATTAATGAAATAGAAATGGTACGGAACGGCTTCTGGTGCAATAAAATCAGGGAAATCAAGTTGTATTGGTGATAAATCGAAAAGATACTTGAACTTTTAAATAATGGTTTATGAAAGCGGGACTGATGCCGATCTACAATGTACCTAAGTACTCTTTGTTGTAATCCTAGTAGTTGATGCTACTTTCACTAAATATGTCCTATGTGAATGTGTGGAAATTAAAAAAAGTTTTATGAGTGGTCATCGAAGATATAGGCAGATTTATAGCAAACTCTCGTTGTTTATTTATTCAACTGTCAACATGACAGATGGCGAGTCAGTCGCCGTGTCTCAAGCACAACCATGCATACGTTTTTGAATTTCTTCTTTAACGTATGTAGAATTCCTAACGTTGTTTTCCCTTACCCTAAAACTAGTGGTGTGACTATTCACTTTATTTAAGTTCAGAAAACTTATTGGTACAGTCGGGTTTCGAACTTGCAATCTTGGTATTGTTGCTCGAACCACCATGGCTTTTTATTTATTTATTACAAACATTATATATATAAGCTAACAGCTATATAGCCAAAGCACTTATATGTACACTTATAGTAAAAAAAATAAAAAAACATATGCTGTATACAAATTTATAAGATTAGTAGTACGAAATTAATAAACATTAATTACGATAAGTAATCCTATTATCCGATTATTTGATTGTAGCAAATTTATCAACCAGTGAGAAGGAAGGTCCGCCAAACCAGCATTTCGTCACAGCTGGTAGGGAGGAACCACTCAACATAATTATAATTTCACTAAAATATCGCAAACCGCACAACAAAAAACAAATTAACAAACTGGGAATATGTTTGTTAGATTGATGGTGGGCTACATTTATTGTTATGACATCATGTATCTACCCTTATTAATATTATAAATGAAAATATGTTTGGTGCATTTTACCGTCTTAACTACTAACATCTTTTATTCAACGTAAGGGACGCAGGAAACACTTATCGAACGCCACATTCTATATAAAAAACTAGGTACTTACTACCGTTTCCAAGAAAGAAATCCCGTCAGGAGAAGAAGGGCGAAACAAACTCCCCGGTTTCCTTTTTTTATATTAATGTTTTCATTCAAATACTCTTGACGTTCCTGTCAAGAGTTCCTGTTCCGGTTCCGTCCTTGAACGTCTGATCGATTTGATCTAGGTAGTTGGAACGTGGTCTTCTTCTTGCACACACTTTCGCTTTTTATATCTGTTTCGTTAATCTTTCTTCACTTATCCTTTCTGTGTCCAAAAAAACTTAGCATGCCAATTCTTCATCTTTACAATCACACCCTCATTCGCGCCAGTTGTTTTGCGAATATCTTCATTGCGGATTCGATCTAAGCTCATTACTCCGCACATTTTTCGAAGAGCCTGCATCTCAACTTTTTAAGCTATTTTCATACTTCGAAATGATTCGCTGCCGTACAGTAAAGCAGGCACCAATATTTTCATATACTTGTTAATTAGAAAAAAAAAACCGTACCAATAAACCATTTTTGTTGAGCACACTCCTGGTAAAGACCATTACCTACAGTAAAATATGAGCGTTCTTAAAACCGTCATTAAATTAATGAGAAAGAAAAGAGTCGTAAAAATATAAGACATTAGGATAATTGTAAGTTTTACGGGAAACAGTCCGTTGGTACGCGATCTCTTACAGAAACACCCCTAGACATCCATCAAGTAAGACTATTTAATTACTTATCTTAATTGTATTTGAGTAGGTATTATCTTTTACAGTTAGAAACAAAATCACAAAAGGAAGACACACTGGGTTTTTTTTTATATATTTTATAATATCTTCATGCCGATACTAAGCTTGTCGGACAAGTGTCTTAAGGTAGTTAGAGTTGTAATGAAACCCACATGCCGTCGAAAGTAAAGGATTTCACAGTAGCTTTTCAATGTCTTCTCATTCTTAAGGAAATGCCTCATTCGAAAATTTCCTTCGATGCTCTCTGTTTTTAACCGAAATTATTGTCTCATTGATCCGCTGCGCCAAACAAAGCTATGCATACAACAAGTACGTCCGCGAAGTTTGAGGGCTGGCAAAGTCAGGAGCCAAAGTCAAACTGTAAGTTTGAGCACACTTTATTGTAACAGTGTAGCGGGTGTTGCCTCCATACGTCACGTTCACAGGCCGCCAATTTGTCTGTCATTTGCCAAATCCGAACGCGCCTCGAATGTCGGTCGAATATTATTAAATATGTATTCAGTGTAACCACATGCCTCCTATATCACACACGTTAGATTACGATTCCCGTCAATATGTAATTTTATGAGGCGAATTGTTTGGTGACAAGATAGGTATTATGTAAATTAACTCTTTGGTATTCACTCGTCAGTGCCAAGGCGGTAATCACATTTTTCATGAAGTGAGGAAATTTAATAAACATTACGCGTCTCGTCTTATCACGTCTGTGTAATTTAATGTTTCAGGTTGTCTTATTTTTCGATTGAAACAAATATTACTCACACAAACGCCGGGGATGGTTCACAAAAAACAATTTACGTTGGAACTTGTTGGTTGGGTTGCAGTAAACAACGCCTAAAGAGTGATTTGTATTTTTTTTTCCGTATAAGATTTGCCGTTACCTCCCGACTTGCCGATTACTTAGCATACCAAATAGGTAACAAATTTATAAACTTAACTAATTAGGCGGGAGCTGCCCGGAGTTTCATGTTTGCTCTGAACGTGGTAAACTTCGTCGAACTTCCTAATTTGAAACGGCCGTAATTATTGTTTATCAGAATCATTTATAGAGTTGCTTTCTTGTTACTTTCTTTAAAATTGTGAATGTACCATGTTCACGCCGAAGGCAAATTGCTGCCGATGTTTTCGGTATTTGGAACTCATATTTATTTAATTATTGACTTTACATTATTAACACGACTTAGGTCACTTACGCTAATAACAATAATAATTAATGCTAATTAATTATATACATCCTAACGCCTTCCCACAAGGGTCTCCGAAGGGGTAGGCAGAGGTGTAGAGGTAGTATCCACACACCCACTTTCCGCCAGAGGTACATTAGGTGCCATTTGCCATTTGATTTCACTCGAGGATCCTCGGAAGAGTGCGACAGATGTCACTCGGACAAAGGAACTTAGTTGGCCAAACTTGTTGGATGGGGCATAAACTTTATCCCCCTCCCCTCTGCATTGTGGCATATTTATGGTATGACAACACTTCGAAAAACGAATTTAAATAAGCATTGAATAATAATAATATGAAATCTATGGTTTCGTTGGGTGACTTGAAAATATTTATTATGTATGCATGAAAAGCCGTATTCTATTCATAATATTGTTTGATAGAGCTGGCTTTTTTTCAAAGTTAAAATGTTATATAGGTCCCGATTATGCCGGGTGGCAGGGAGGAAGGGAAGCGTGTATGTGAGATCTCTACTCATTAAAACGCTCTCTGTGGCCGACCTTTGTGCATATAGGACAGCTACGGTCCTGCAAAAGCTCAATTTAACCTAACCTTATTGGCTGTAGTGCCCGACTGGTGCAAGTACGCGCTTGCAACGCAAAGATTTAAATTTCAAATCCCGACTGTACCAATGAGATTTTCTGGACTAATAATAATAATAATAATATATATAATTTACAGTAATATTATTCCAATACGAGCTTATATATAAATATATATATATATATATAAATATAATATAATATATCCTCACGCCTTCCCACAAGGGTCCCCGAAGGGGTAGGCAGAGGTGTATAGGTAATACCCACACACCCACTTTCCGCCAGAGGTGTATTAGGTGCCAACGTGACAGATGGCGAGTCCATCGCCGTTACTCGAGCACGACTATACATACGCCTTTGAATTTCTTCTCAGACGTATGCAGGTTTCCTCTTGATGTTTTCCTTCACCGTAAAGTTCGTGGTGTGACTAATCACTGTACTTAAGTTCAGAAAAACTCTTATTTAAATTTCTTATTTTAATTTATATTAAGTACTTTTGATGCGGGCTACTTTGAACTGTTGAACAGATCCAGTTACTATGGCTGTAGCTATAAAAGTATAATTTGGTACTATAATTATTAGTAACAGGTCTGTAGTCTTTCTTTGTACCACACGGTTTGCAAACAAGCATGCGGTCCGCCTACCATCAAGCGGTTACCGCCGCCTATAGACGCTTGGGTAACACCAGGGGTATTCACACCCTTCTTGAAGTACTCCATGCTGTACTCTCCAGGGAAAACCTCAACGGGGAGCTCATTCCACAGTCTGTGTGTTCACGGAACGAAATCCCATTGGAACCGCGCAATGCGAGACCTTTTAGATTTTAAGGTATGGGGATCCCCGTCATCGTCGGGGAATTCATACGAGAGACGAGAGGTGTGGTGGTTGAAGGTTGAAGTGGGCATCATGTCGAAAATTCTTCAGAACACTTCCCGTTATACAAGCGGTAGAACACACACAGGGAGGCAAAGTCTCTCCTCAGACTTAGTAGTTCCAGGCCGCTTGTGAGCATGGAATCATCGTCAATCCTAGCGGCGCGTTTCTGAACCGCGTCAAAAGACCCTAGCTGGTCTCCGGGGGCTCCAGCGCACAGTTGGCAGTAGTACTCCATATGTTACGGTTTACTCTCTTTGCCTACACTATGAGGGACTTTTGATGAGGGGGTGATGATATGTGTATAATATGTAAGACCATAAGGAAGTTTCTCTCAGTCTCACCACACCCGTCGTATGAGTACTCTTGACGTTCCCATTCTTCAGCGTCCGATCAATTTAATCTACAAGTATGTAATTAATACAGGGTTTTCTACTGCCTTTTCTTCGAAAAAACCAAACTAACGTAACATACCTTTCTTCATGTATTAATTTAGGTGCTTATTAATAAAATATTTAGGTATTTAATTATCCCGCTGGCGCTACCACTCGATCCACGAATAGACATACGCGAACCTTGCATGTATTCTAATATATTACACATATATGAAACATTAAAAGTCTTCAATCATCTTTGAAAAAGTATGAAAAAATTGTTATAACATTAGTTATTCGCTACTCGAAGCACGTACAGTGTGTAGCCCACGACATTCCCTTTCAGCTGGCACGTGATTCCAGTGCGTATAAGGTAAATGATTTATAATGTAAGTTTTTATTTTTACCAGAAATATAAACATTATCCTGAATCCTAAGTTTGAGATGAAATTCAATAACTAATGTGTAGTCGTGCTTCAGAAACGCCGATGGCCGTCTGTCACGTTGGCACCTCATATAGGTATATATATCTGGCGCAATCTCTTCTGTCTACCCTTTCAGGGACCCTTGTGGGAAGGCGTGAAGATATTACTATATAAAAAGATTTATCTATTTATATAACTGTTACTCATTTACAATAACAACTTCAGATAAATTTCAACAAGTTTTAGTAAAACTAATTAGTTAACTTAATTAAATATTGGCATAACATGCCAAGAAGACTGGCACCATTGCCACGTTGGTCAACCATTCTGGGACTCTCGCTCAGAGAATCCATATTTCGCTCACTGGCCTCGTATACGCTTATACATATTTAAATTTATAATATATTATATCACATACAAAAACCCACGTTATATTTCCGGTTAAAAAAGGTTGGTACATAATAAAGGACAGACGGACAACAGACACATCACCGAATTGATAAGGGTCACTGAAAATTATCCTGCAGGCAAATTTCTAGCCAAATAATTAAATTCAGCCACGACGCAATCGTAACACAATATCACTTGAGTTTATATTTGATGCAAAACTGTAGAAACAATTAGCGAAATTTAATTGCAACTTAGTTATAAATATTATTATGAAGAAATGTTTGGGGTAAGAAAGATAACTTTGTGCAATCAAACTTAATGACTTTCTTTGCGTTGATTGGCCGAGAGCGAAGTACTAACGAGCGTTGATTCCAACAAAGTTCGCAAATTGTTTGCTTATTCAACGTAAGGTAATAACGCCTGGACACACTGTCATAGAATACATCGAGCTGATATAAAATCTTCATATAATTTATTTTTTTATTTCTTCAAAAGGAAATCTAAAATAAATTAAAATCTATTGATATACATCGGATTGGGCTTTATCTAAAATATTTCGTTATACATTGGATTAGGTTTTTACCTAATATGCCGATTCTATAGTAATTAAATGGCCTTATTAAAATGTTGAGTTAGGTATTATTGTAAAAATAATAAAAACTCTCAGCGGGTTTCATATGCGTGCATATTGTAGGCTTTTTTAGATTAGAAACAACATTTTACACTGACGACTGGACAGTCTGGCTAAGCCGTCAAAGATCGTGACTGCTTGAGGTCGAGATCGATACGTAATTACTATATTATAACTTATATTACATCCATACATTTAGAACTAGGTTTCAGCATTTTTTTTCTTATACCGTTTGGTATAAGAAAAATAAGTGGGTATAAGAAAAAAAAGGGTGACAAATAAGCATGCGGTCCGCCTGATGGTAAGCGGTTACTGCCGCCTATGGACGCTTGCAACAACAGGGGTATTGCTCGCGCGCTGCCGACCCTGCAGGAATCTTTTCACACTTAATAATAGGTTTTGTATAAACACAATTTTTTTACTTAAATGTAAACAGTATTCAGTATTTCTTAAGCTTCCATTTTTTAAAGCTTCAAGACCTTATGCGCATTGTGTCCAAAAGCATAGCTAAGATACAAACTTAAGAAACGAGAATTTTTTGAAAGGAGGAACGACGTTTATGAGCTTTAAAATACTGTGTTAAAATGCGTTGTCATCGGATTTTATGATGAATACTTTTATCTACCTTAATCCTATTTAAAACATACATTCTATATTTTTTATGTATAAAATATTTTCTCACCATTCTATAAGGATCCTCGTAAGGATAGGCAGAGGTGTATTAACATTCTGCCGTTATTCAAGCCAATTGCATAATTGCATTGCGTCTTAATTATTTTCTGAAATGTAGTTTCCTCTACTCTCTTCAAAACGCATTGCGTTTTTTAGAGTAGACTGCGGGGGTTCGACCTCGCCATCTTTGCGTTGCAGGCGACTATTTTAAACAATCATCACGGATTTTTTCTATCTAATATAATTATTGAGCAGTAGCTGTGACTTGTAGTTTCATACGCGCAAAAGTTGGTTTTAATAGCAGATCGTTTTTCTATCCAGCTAATAATATTTCATTGTGCAAAGTCTGTGTCCGTTCAGGAGTTTTTGCATAAAAGGGAACTAACATCTTCTCAAACTTGCATTTATAATATAAGTGGAATTAAACATACTACCTTTGCCGTACCTTAATGATCGACCAGAGGAAGGGGCAGTTGCATTAAACATGAGCTGGCAATCAGGTGTCAAATATTTATATCGGGTTCTATGAATTTGCGGTCGCTTAATTGACAGTTGGATATCAATTATGGATCAAGTGTCGTGTTAGGGTGTCCGAAAACGCGTGTATCGGTTCGTTCATATTCGCAATAGAGCCAATTCAGCATGTCCCAGTCTCTCGTAGTCACGTTTGAGCCGCGTCAAATTATGTCAACTTGCCATACACGATGTAGCCCACATATCACGATAACGATAAGTTAAATAAATATATTACTGATGTGATGTATTTTAGAAATATATACGTTGATACGGTCAGCTATTCTGAATATCAATCATAGAAACACAAAAAGATAAAATCTAGCATCTTTGATATTTATTTACATTTATTTCTTTATCATGACTGTCATACCTCTGATTCGTATTTTGTATTTGCATTCTTAGTGACAAGCGTTATGGTATGCGCTTATAAGCCTATATGCAAGCAAGGAAAATATAAGGTACCACTTGCGGCTCCTTAGGTTGTGCTTAACCGTAACGTCAGCTAGCATCATAACCCAGCATAAAGCCGTCAACGCAAGTAATTATTTTGAACAAACATTTTGAGCATTTTACCAGAAGTGCCTCAGCGGGGAAAAAGAAATAGGGAGGGAGTTAAGTAACATACTTTTATCGCCTGTGGTTCTATTAAGGTGCTAACGGGGCAGATGAAGAAACTGCCGCCGTCTCTGAACCTCGGCGAATTTAAATTCACACGTATGCAAGTTTCCTCGCTATGTATGTTCTTTTAACGTAAAGTTTGCGTAAATAAACGTAAACAATGCCTGACATTTGGTGACCTTTACGTAAGGTAACGTTACCTACGTGAAACGATTGTTAACCCTTACTTAAAGCAACGTAAACAACGTGAAAATATTGGCACAGAGTACAGACCTGCAATCTTGACTTTGGAGGTGACCTTGTAAATTAAACCACTCGGCTATCAAGGCTCAACCATTAAATATTATTAACGAAAACTACCGTTTGAGTAATACTATGCAATATAGAACACTCAAATATGAGAGTGAGTACCAAAAGAACTAACAGCCATAATCTACTGAGCACCAAACCGCTTTGAGTCGATGAGAGCCGTCGAAGTAATATATTCAATTTGTTTATTTTATTTGCGACTGGGCAGGTTATTAATATTTACATACACCTCTTTTATTCGCTGAGAGATTTTCCACTGAGGGGATCAATTAACCCTTGCAATTGCAAATCTGTTTTGCAGATGAAGTATTTGCAGGGTATGCTAAATTTAGGGTAAGCGTCGACCCTTTCGGCGATAAAGTCATAAATTATGAATTTACGCCGTATAAACCCTATTTAAATACATTAAATTTGAATCGTAAATAAAATATAGGCAAAGGTTTAGATTGCTATATCTCTTATTATACCTTCCCTCTTTCCTGTAATGGTTTCTGAAGGGGACGAAGAGGGGTTTTCCTCTGTCACCGACTTACTCACATGAATGTTATTAGGTGATCTTAGTTATTTACTCGTGTTAAACTTCGGTTGTACTTATTTCCCTAATAAATTATTATATTATTATTGTTCTACATTAATTATAATTGAGTTTGAGTTATTGGTTGTGCCTTAACTTAAGTAGGTACAGTGATTGGACACACATTGAATCAAGAGTAAATCTACATTTGGCTCCTAAAATATATCTTCGACTTAGCGTCTGTCTTTATATTATATACCATCCACTCACCATCACAGTTTAATTCCCCAATAAAAACAATTGAGCTATCAAATAATTTACTTTTTCACTACCATTGCTTACGTACTATTTCTGTATAGAAAGTCGTAATATAGTAGTCTCGAGGGAAATTTGTTCTATTGCTTATTTGTACTGTTCAGCCGATGGCTGTGGGTCGGCTGAGTACCACATAAAGTTATAGGTCTCTCTTATGGATTACTTGAACATAAAAATCATTCCAAAAAGTTATTAATTTTGAATTATTTGATCGGGTACTATGTAATGCAATGTAAAAATATGCATTTTGGTATCAAAGTGGCAAATGGTGAGCCGGCGAGTCTGATTACGTCCCTAGGCTGTACCTACGACAGCACGAGACACAACGCACTGTAGCCAACCTTGGATCCATGTTATGCTACGTTCAGACATCCTGACTAACCACACCCGTTGGCACTTGTTAAGTTCGGCTCATTTTTGACCTATTGTGTGACCGTAACTTTACTGAGTTACTGATGAACGCCCTAGGTTATTAATTTTTGTTACGTATTACAACTGTCCACCTCGGGAATATAATAACATAGTTAACGTTACGCCACTGTATTCCCCAATCCCCCACTTTAATTTAGTGCGGTGTCAAAAGTATATTAAAGGTCAGTCAAAGTGAATAACGTCCCAGGAGAGTATGCCTACAAACCTATTTCAAAACCAAATACATAAAATACACATGGCCACATATCGTTGGCTTAACAGATTTGTTGTTTATACAATATTCCCGTTGAAATGTTCGTTTGCAAATAACATAAATACATATGTTTATGTCCCGCATTGCCGGTGCTATTCAAGAGAGAAAATTTTAACTTAACGACGGCAATAACGGCTTGCCGGGGCTCGTTTACACCTCCACGTAATATTTTCACCTGCGCGTGAACGGAACCTAAAAGTAACGGGAATTCTGCTGTATACCTACTTTTGCCAACCGCATTTTTATACAACCAACGCCTCCGGGTTAATTTCAGGTAAATATCGAGACTTTTTATTCTTTTCTCTTCGATGTGATATTCGAGTACATTTAATACGTGATAGGTACACGTTTATGTAATTATGTTTCAAATTTTGTTTAAACTCACAGATATTTTTTTATGCTGGCTGAAAATGTAATTATGCCAGTAACAAACACCAACAAATGATAGCCGAAACATTTTTTAATTTCTTAGATATTCTACTAAAATATAAGGTCAAGTCATTAGGTAATTTAGATGCAAATAAATGAATATGAAATTTTAAATAACATGTTACAGTTTATATAGCTTTTTTAGTTTTGTTAAATGTAAAATGCGAATAACAATATGAGAAGTAGTTGAGTCTCTGCCCATTACATGAAAAAAAGAATTTACGGTAATATTATTAACATTCATAGCAATTATACTAGCTAGTAATATCATCTTTCTGCTTTTGAACACAATGAGGAACTACAAAACGTATGCTTTATCAAAAATTTGAGTTGCCCATTAGCCACACTAACCCACTAAAAAAATCATTGCTTTTATAATACAAGCAAACCCTTGCTAAAAATGTAAGCTTCAGACCCTAGTATCTAAACATGTAAAGCTACCGAATAAACAATTTATTTATTTATTTAAGCAAATTGATACTACTCTTCAAGTAGGTTACATAAGGTCGAAAATGCAACCGAACTGTTTATATAGATCATGTTTCAAACCTGTACCAACCAATAAGCGGGTTGCAATTACTCGTAAGTATAGAAAGTGCCAAATACGAAGACGCGCGCCACCAGTGTTTAGTCGAGAGGGTCGCGGGATGCGGGGAGTATGAGCCGAGTCTATAAATTGTACTGTGCGTGTGCACTCATTGGAAATCAGTGTAATACTGTCAGTATCATGTCAGTATAATACTCAAACACTAGTGGAAGGATGCACACTAACACTATAAACTATAAAGAAGAATAGTGGGCGCGTCTTCGTGGATGGAACTATCTATACAGTGTTTATCTTATAATCCGAGGAAACTACGTATACCTGGGAAGGAACTCAAGCGTATAGTCTTGTTTGAGAGACGGCGATACAATATCAGAAAGCACACAAACATGATAAAAACAAAACAAAATCTTTATTAAGGTGCATCCTCATTATTTATAGTGTTTGTAATGCGCGAATTCAACTATACCCTTCGGATTTGATCTAAAACTTGTACTGATTCACTGTTTCAAATACGGTATTGTTTTGGCAAAGGCTGTGCAGAAGTTTGGTGGTAACGACAAGTAGAAAAGTGGGAACATTAATCTGATCCCTGGCAGCAAATAGCTCTCAAATGCGGTGGACGAGGGTAATGCACCGTGTGAGGGATAGTTGGAGCAGAAACTGAGCGGCTGCGACCGTTATGTTCCACTCTGTACCCATGTATACGACCCAACCACATATGTTTTCTTAATAGTAATTTTTTTTTCAATTTACACGCCTTTCCACAAGGTTTACCGAAGGGGCAGGCAGAGATGTATAGGTAGTACCCAAACACCTACTTTCCTCCAGAGATATATTTTAGGTGCCAACGTGACAGACGGCGATTTTTTTTATATTACATGGGTGACAAATAAGCATGCGGTCCGCCTGATGGTAAGCGGTTACCGCCGCCTATGGACGCTTGCAACACCAGGGGTATCACTCGCGCGCTGCCGACCCTGCAGGAATCTTTTCACACCCTTCTTGAAGAACTCCTTGCTGTACTCTCCAGGGAAAACCTCTACGGCTCATTCCACAGCCTGAGCGTTCGCGGGAGGAAACTCCTTTCATCGCCGTTACTCAAGCACACTATTGAATTTCGCCTTTGAATTTCTTCACACTCGTTTGCAGGTTTTCTCTCGATGTTTTTCTTCACCGAAAAGCTCGTGGTGTGACTAATAACACAGTACTATAGTTAAAAAAACTCATTGGTACAGTCGGGATTTGAACTTGCAGTCTGCGTGTTGCAGACAACTACTCGAAACACTCGGCCACCACAGTTCTTACTTCCAGCTTTATTTAATTATTAAAAATATAATCGTATCGAGTAGGAACAGCAAAGTGGAAGAGACTTTAACTTGGGGAGCGGGCGACTTATCTAAATCATACCACTATACGCCAGCTCCCGAGTTCGTTTGATACACTTGTGGACGTCGGGTATATGCAACCCCAATTATATTTTATATACTTATGTATGTACTTACTTTATTTACACTGAAGGGTATTTATTTATTCGAATGAATTAGACATTTAAGCGCAATAGTGATAAAATGTTAGCCTTACAGTAAATTTATATTTGACTAGCGGTCCGTCCCGGCTTTACGCGGGTGGACATTTTTTTTTTTTTCATAAAAGAAAATATAGCTTATGTCACTTTAGGTGAATGTTGGTTTCCAATGGTGAAATAATTTCTAAAATCAGGTCCAGTGCTTCGCCAATATTGAACAAGAGATTGTGCCATATTCTTCATTTGTTATTCATGAGCAGAGTTTATCTGTGGAATTTCTAATTATATTTTAATACATACATATATATCTTCATGACCAACAAGGGTCCCTATAGAGTTAACATACTTATTTTGGATGGATGGAAATCCAAACACTGTGTCATTGTATACCAACAACATTCGTTGCTTGTTTATGATAACGAGGAGAGTTCCTAAGCCCACAGTACGATTAACCGGGCATTGTTTATCGTTATATAGACGGACACAATCATTCGCCGACACCTTATCGTCAGTTAGTAAAGCGTTTCGCTGATTGCTGGATTGAGTTATAAATCTCCAGCGGCACGCGATCCATCCCTTAAAACAAGCGGTTATAGTTGCTGGAAGCGCCACGTTTCAATCACCCTGCGTAATCCCATGTGAGGCGATTCTAATTAAGTGCTTTTCAGTTGAAGCGATTTTTTTTTTTTTTTTTTTTTTTTTTTTTTTGTATTGTCTCTCGTAGCGTGAGTTCCGGGAACTTTTGCTACTTAACCGGTCAATGGCGAGACCTAGGCCTCCAGCCAGGCAGTTGAAGCGAATCGGTGGTACGTTATTTATACGTAGCTGCTAGCGTAGAGCGCGCTACGGGCCGTTTCAGAATTGCTACGCGTTTTATTGCATTGAATTATATGATGCTGTTATCTGTTAAAAAATACTTTGTTATTGTTATATGTAATATTTGAAGTTTATTTGTCGTATATTTGTTTTAGTATATGTATGCTGCATTGTAAGACGGCATATGACTATATCTCCATGCCTTTATATAAATACCGAAATTTTGACGAAGATATATTATTATATAAGTAAAGTGACATGTGTGAGCTACTCCTCGTGTACTAAGTGCGATATTACCTACGTGGTGTGATGTGGTGTCCGACTCACTTCTTTTCTCTTTCTACACTACTATTGAACACTTAATACAACGCTCATCTACGCCGCAATTCAGTTCTAAAATAGAAATTCTATTCTAATTTATTACAGAAAATTGCATTAGGCACTTAAAACCTGTTCCAAAGGATTCCATCCTTTTTTATTAGGATTCTCTTTTATTTCTAGCTTAGATCGAATAGAAATTAATTTTATCTAGCTCCAGTAACTTGTGATAATGCACATCTTCTTGATCGGTCTTGTTAAACTTAAGAATATTGTAATTTTTATTTATACTTCTTGCCTTAAATAAAAAAACAATAGAAAAAAAATACATCACCGGCAAAAGAAGTTGTTGTTACACTTCTTACTATCAATTCGGGCACCCTTATGGGAAATACGATATTAAAATTCCGTTTCTACAACAAGTTGAAAATCTACCCAAAAGTTCTTTTGGGATTGCAGCTTGGAGCCCCAGGAGGATGTAGTCGCCAGCAGACCACTAGTTATTTCACAAACACACACGTTGTCATGAGTTATTACCATGCGCTATCAGTACCCTTGAGGCTCGGACTTCACTGATGCGTTCAATGCAGTTGCAATATTTCACACATAAAATACGTGTGTTACGTATAACGACGCACTCCTGTTTCACCAATGACTGCAATATGCATCCAGTATGAACGGGACGCTGGGGAGCAGTCTGCATAGATTGGGAGCTCGCCGGCTATGTGAATATCAATTGGTTTTAAAAATGTATTGTTGAAACTCTGACTGGGATTCTGTCCAAACGTAAATCTTTTTTATCGTGGCCAGCTTGTGTCTAAACTTTTGGTCCAGTAACCTGGAACTGACTGTATCGGGTAGGTGTGGGTGTGCCAGTCCGGCAAAGTTTAGAAACCAGTTTTTGTGTTACCGTTTTCGTGTGTTGACGTACTACCCTCGATTTTTCTTTTACAATGACGGTACCAATAAAACATACGTTTTGTTTTTAGGACCTAAGCTTAGTGTGGCTTAAAATATCTATGTAGTTTCGTATCAAATATTCTACCTATCGTACCAATATGGTAGGTAGAAACTATGCAGGATTTAACGGTTCGTCCTTTTGTCAGTCTAACCATTCCTTATGGAATTCGGCAACCCTAATTCACCGCAGTAAAGCAAATCTATCCACCAAATTCATCGTTATTAAAATGTATTGAAATATAAAAAATAATAAATAATAATATAATATATCCTCACGCCTTCCCACAAGGGTCCCCGAAGGGGTAGGCAGAGGTAGGAATTTGAAGTTGAATTTGAATTTGAAAAAAGATCAGGCAACGTTAGTCATAGAACTATTATGTAGATAATAACTAAGTGAATTGATCTTAATTGTCAACTAACTTTCCCCCGTAGTTTTGTCTGCGTAAGAATCATATATTATGAGTGCTCCGCTCCCTTGGCTCGTAGTATGATGATATTTATTACATTTAATAATCGGGCTATCGAATGCAACAAACATTGGCTTAGTAAGATTAGTGCGTTCAAATAAACAAATCTCATTATTATATTACCATACTTTTAAAATGATACATTAACAATTTGTACACATTTAACAAGCATCAAAAGAGGAACTCGCCAAGGAAAATGATATTTAATATTATTTCCCTTAGAAACTTCATACCGCAATTATTATTCTCGGATGTTATTTAAAATAGCTAAAACTCCTTTATATTTCCATTTAAAATGCATTCATTCTTGAGCAAAGCTTTTAATGCTACCTGGTGGAGTTTCTTTAACCTTTGTAGAAAATCAAATTGTATGTATATATAACCCATATTGGTATGATGACTTGATTGTGGTCAATTCGCCAGCCATTGTGGAGGCTCGGACGTTATTCAATAAAGTGGAATGGCGGACACTTTGCAGGTATTGGAATGTAATCCTGAATAATACCTTACTTGTGAATCCTACAACAATAGGGTACGAAGGTTATATTTGCTATCGAGAGGTCAATGGGACCGATATATTCTGTGAATAATTTGAGTTCTCATTTCGGTGGTTTTATTTAGTTATTTTGCCTGACATGGATCTATGGACCTTCGCGCTTCTGCTTACTACCTTCACCATCGTGGAAAGACATGAAGATATATCCATGTTATATGCATCTATATAACGTCAAGAGTACTCGAAACCGACGAGCGTATATGAAGAGACTGATGAATTCCAACTTGCAATCTTTGTGTTGGCAGCTACTCGAACCACTCAGCTTCCACGGCTCTTTCAATTCTATAAAATTTTATAGCATATTTGTACTACATAGTGCACATTTAGATTGAAAAGGTCTAAGCCATAACGGCACTGTGTTATTGTATTCGTATCCTAAGGTCGTCTGGCCCAGCTCTATAAATAGGTCTGCGGCAAGATTGCTTCTTGTTATCACGCAACTGCTAATAAAATATCATCTTGCAAGTAATTGAAACTGCTTTTCCACGAACATTAGTGGGTATTTCTCATAGATCACGTTTTTTTTAATCGCCGTGAAGACTCCCTCGGTTGGTTTGAGTCAAGGATCTATGTTGTATATATATATATATATATATATATATATACAACATAGATATATGTACAGGTATATATACAGTATAGCTATCAATAATACTGTATTGCATTGACACGGGAAATTTCGCCCGGCTTCGCTGCATTGAGTAGATAAGTCCCTAATTGCCCGCGCCTGCGCCATGACCGGCAGAAGCCACACCCGCCGCTACGCAAATCGCCACGCGGTAGCCGCACGTGGTGATTGTTGGTCGCCTTTTTCAAGGCAACAACAATCACAATTCTTGTTTCTCGACAATAATATTTGTCCCCTTCTGGGAAAATCCACAGTTTCGTGGTCATTCGGTGGAAACCAAACGGTGCCAACGAAACCGAGTGTGGCGCTGCCCCGTTGCGCTCTTAGCCTTGCCCCTTCAGGGTAAGGCTACAAACGGACGGGACCAGGTTCACCGGCCTTGGGGTCTACCCTAGTCGCGCCTGGTCATCACCCACCGCCCACCCTACCTATTCCTTACCTCCTATCCTCCGGTGTTATTTTGGGCACTGTCCACGGACTAGTGCTCTCTACACCGGAACTGTCAGGGACCCGCTGCACAATAAGACTGGCAGCGGGAATACAAGCTTAGGGCTCACACCATAGGCACACTCCCCTCCCTGTCTACACCCGACAGGGAGGGTTCAGTACACACCCCCGGGTCAACCCCCCGGGGATCGGGACCCTTACGTTTAAGTCACCAGGGGTTTCTTTACGTGTTTCTTCCCCTGGGCGACCGCGCCCCGAAACACGTCTCCCTTACCGGCTTGCCCTCCCACGTCTGCATCCACCATGTCCACAAGTGTGGATCCCCAAGCCTCACTGGCTTTTCTCGCGCGGCTCTTAGACGCCGTGCCCACCCTCCGACGTCAATATGACGAGTACACCCGCGATATAAACGCGGGTACCCCCACTGCCGAGGCGACAGCAGCGCTCGACAAGAGCGCCATCATAGCCGCCACAAACGAGGCTAACAAGTCTCAAGGCTCCCCCTTGTCCCCCGAATCTATCATTGTGGACTCCGAAATGGAGTCATTACAATCCGAGTCGTCCGAGGGCTCCTCGGACGAATTTACGCCCGTCACGGGCTCCAAGAAGCGCGCCAGACGCGCTAAA
This sequence comes from Drepana arcuata, assembly GCA_016069955.1. Lineage (NCBI taxonomy): Eukaryota > Metazoa > Arthropoda > Insecta > Lepidoptera > Drepanidae > Drepana > Drepana arcuata. The sequence continues at coordinate 332 of JACCPG010002783.1, read as the reverse complement.
AAGAAGGAGGCCTCAACCTCACCTTCCCCCCCGACTAAAGCCCCCAAAACCGTGCCCGTGCCCTCCGCACAGTCCTCCCCGGCAGCCCCCTCTCCGGCACCCCCTGCCCCCGCCCCCATCGCCTCTCCGGAAGCCGAAGCCACTCAGGCTAGCCGGCTCTCCCCCGTCCCGCGACCCACGCGGCCCTCCTCGACGAAGGAGCGCTCTTGCCCCCCCGTATTCGTCCACACTAAGTCCAAGTGGACGGAAATCTCCGGTTGGTGTAAAACCAACCGTATCTCCTTCACCCGGGCCACGGCCACAGCCGAAGGCATTAAGGTGCACCTCCCGAA
>JACCPG010002782.1:0-11935 GCA_016069955.1 Drepana arcuata | reverse complement strand
CGACTGCCCAGGTGCCGGTCGCTTATTCGTCACGGATCAAGGTAGTAAAGTGCAGTTTTTGGTGGACACTGGAAGTGACTTGTGTGTGTTTCCGAAATCGATGATAAAGGATAGGCGTGTTAAAACAAATTATGAACTGTGTGCGGCAAACGGAACTGTTATTAATACTTACGGGTATGCTCACTTAGTTCTAAGACTAGGCTTACGCCGCGACTTTACTTGGCGGTTTATTGTTGCCGATGTTACGAAGGCGATAATAGGTGTAGATTTTCTTTCATATTACAACCTTATTGTAGATGTTCGTAACAAACGGTTGATCGACGCTAACACTATGCTCGCGACCGTAGGTTTGCCTGCCCGCATCAAAGACGATATTTTGTCAGTGAAGGTAATATCTGGTAATTCTGTATATCATGACATACTAGCCAAATATCCAGAGGTTACACGACCTCCTGGTATACACCGCACACCACCCCACAATACTGTTCATCACATTCGTACCACACCTGGGCCACCCGTTTCATGTATACCACGTAGATTAGCACCAGAGAAACTGAATATAGCCAAGTCCGAATTCGAAGCCATGCTTCAGAATGGTACTTGTCGACCATCGGAATCGCCATGGGCATCACCACTTCACCTCGCCCTCAAGAAGGATAATGGATGGCGACCGTGTGGAGATTACCGAATGCTTAACTCGCGAACCATTCCAGATAGGTACCCCATAAAGCACATTCACGACTTTTCTCACAGTCTCTCAGGTTGCTCCGTGTTTTCAACCATTGACCTGGTTAAGGCTTATAACCAGATCCCTGTTCACCCGGATGACATCGCGAAGACCGCTATAACAACGCCATTCGGCCTTTATGAATTTCCGTACATGACGTTCGGACTTCGTAACGCCGGACAGACGTTCCAGCGCTTCGTCGACGAGATGCTCAGAGGTCTGGATTTCACGTATGCATATTTGGATGATTTTTTAGTCTTTTCCAAAGACCAGGCGACCCATGAAGACCACCTTCATCAGTTGTTTGCAAGGCTCCAGAAGTACGGTATGGTTATTAGCACTGGCAAGTGTATTTTCGGTGCCTCAGAGGTCACATTTCTGGGTTACCACATATCAGCCGCTGGTACCACTCCTCTTCCAACTAAGGTGGAGGCTATTAAGAGTTTCCCGGTGCCCAAAACAGTAAGGCAGTTACGAAGGTTCCTAGGAATGGTGAACTTTTACCGGCGGTTTATCCCCGGTGCAGCACAACACCAGGCGCCATTAAATGCTCTTCTAACAGGTTCGGTGAAGGGTTCACATCCGGTTGCTATTACAGATAAAGAGCTTGTGGCATTTGAGGCTTGCAAAGAAGGTCTGTGTCAGGCCGCCTTGTTAGCCCATCCTAATTGCAATGCCAAGCTTGCGGTGGTAACCGACGCTTCTGACAACGCCATTGGGTCAGTTCTGCAGCAGCTCGCTGGGGACACCTGGCAGCCTCTTGCATTTTTCTCTCGTAGGCTAAGTTCTACTCAACAGAAGTACTCACCCTACGATAGAGAACTCCTCGCCATCTACGAGAGTGTTAAATATTTCCGGCACATGATCGAGGCGCGCAACTTTGTGATCTATACAGACCACAAGCCGCTAACTTTTGCCTTTTGTAATCGGAAAGAAAACTGCTCTCCTAGACAGTTTCGCCAATTGGACTTGATTGCACAGTTTACCACAGATATCCGTCATATATCTGGTAAGAATAATGTGGTAGCTGATACTCTCTCTCGGCTCGATGAAATAGCGCAGCCTGTTAACTTCGAGCAGTTGGCTACAGCCCAGCAGTCGGATCCAGAACTGAAGCAACTCGTTGAAGATGGTACGAGCTCTTTGCACATTAAAAAGGTGCGACTTCCAGGGGCTAATTTGGAGCTGTTTTGTGATGACAGCAATAGCACCCTGAGGCCATTCGTTCCCGAGCGCTTACGAAGAAATATTTACGAGAGCCTTCACTCTTTGAGCCACCCCGGTGCCAATGCTACGGCAAAGCTGGTTTCAGAGAGGTACGTTTGGCCTGGAATTCGAAGGGACTGCAGGAATTGGGTACGCTCTTGTTTGGCGTGTCAGCGTTCTAAGGTAACGCGGCATGTTACAGCACCCATGGGTTCCTTTAAGCTTCCAGCAGCTCGATTTCAATTTGTCCACATTGACCTGGTCGGACCATTGCCAGTCTCGCAGGGATATCGATATTGCCTTACAGCCGTCGATCGCTTCACGCGTTGGCCTGAGGCAATACCTCTAGCAGACATTACTGCGGAGAACGTGGCGAAGGCCCTTTTGAGTGGATGGATTTCGCGTTTTGGCTGCCCTACTGACATAGTCACAGATCGTGGGGCGCAGTTCGAGTCAGCTTTGTTCAAGAGTCTGTCGCAAATTGCTGGATTCCAGCATCGGCGTACAACGGCGTACCATCCATGTTGTAATGGTCTTGTGGAAAGGTTCCACAGGCAGCTTAAAGCGGCCATAGTCTGCCATGGTAGCACAAACTGGGTCGAGATCTTACCTCTTGTGTTGTTGGGCACTCGCAGTGCTGTTAAAGAAGACCTACACACGTCTTCTGCCGAGTTGGTCTACGGCGAGCCACTACGTTTGCCAGGCGAATTTTTTGAAGCCAAGAACGACTATACAGCTGACTTGACACAATTCACGTCAAGACTGCGTAGTATAGTTCGTAGCTTACAGCCTTCGCCTGCTATCAATCATAGCGGAAGTAGACGAACGTTTGTTTTCAAGGACTTAGCCACTTGCACTCACGTATTTTTGCGTGACTGTACTGTCGGTGGATCCTTGAAACCAGCGTACACCGGACCACATGAGGTCATTCGGCGAGAAGACAAGGTTTTCACCTTGCAAGTAGGGCGAAAAAAGGTCACAGTCTCAATAGACCGTGTAAAACCGGCCTACGTAATGAACGACCCAGACACCACGCAACAAACACCAAACGCTGCTGACCGCTCATTAATATACTCTCGACCACATCAATACACACACTCACAGTCAGAACCATCACAAACAGAAAGTCAGATTCAACCTGATACTGAAATTAGAACTCGTTCGGGCCGTAGGGTTCGATTTCCTAACTATTATCGCCCGTAGCACGGTCTGGAGGGGGGTGATGTAGTGTCCCTACTATGCTACATCTTTATTAGTATGAATGTAAATAAATATATACAAATAGCATAATTAAATAATATACCATATTATATTGTTATTTGTTAAATATTAATAATGTTAACATACATAGATATTTATATATAAAATATTGCTGAACATTGTTATAAAAACTATTATTAGTAATATAAATTAACATACGTAGCGACAAACATATTTTGATTCGTATTAGATATTTCCGATAGCTACGGCCCGCGCGCCCGCGCATCTACCTGCGAGCCCCTGCCGACAGCGGCCGGGCCGGCGCATCCCAGTCCTCACTACGATCTGATCCGAGACGCATGTCGCTTTAGCTAAAATCCGCCGCTTAAGATCACGCGCATTGCTAGTACCTAAATCTAGTGCTTGCTTATATTTCACCCTTAAGTTCGCTTGTGTTCTATCGCATTTCACTTCTTCTGCTTGTACTGTGCTACCCTGTAAACTTCTCCTTCATATTTCTCCTTCTAATAAACATTTGAAAGTGAGTGAATTTGGATCATATTATTTATCTCTCATCCTGCACACACCCGCTTCACATTAATACAATGTAACCTCAAATTCTAGTGATTTATAACGTTCGCTTCAGAGTCAATGTACTTTACTTACTGTGTATGTAATGAAATTAAAAGGTAATTTAATTATGATTCAGATTAAAATCACGTGAATGGAACGTCAAATATGTTACATTACGTTCTATTCAAAACATGTGGGTAACGATAATTTTATCGAACCCGCAATGAAGTGATTCGCAATGCTATTGGCATGAACGAGAGCGTGATTGTAAAGATGAACTAATGTTACGTTGGTTTAGACATATAGAAAGGGTGAATGGAGAAATATTGACGAAACAGATGTACATACAATGCGAAAGTGTCTGGAAGAAATGACATAGATCAGGTGTCAACTGTTTGGTCTAGATACCAAATTGAATAAACACTTGAGAACGTCTGAAGTACTCTAAACTTGTGTGTAGGGAGAGTGGATGAATCTAAAGAGTTCTGTAAGTGAAGAGATAACCGGCGCTCTGTCCTCTCTGTTCTCTCTACCTAACCTGTGAAGGTCTCTGTGTGATTTCGTGTAGTCGTGTAGACACATACATAACGTATATTGAATTCATGGGAATGTAGTATGAAATTGTTTGTATCTGTCACGTTGGCACCTAAAATATATCTCTGGCGGAAAGTTGAGCTGTGGGCACTACCTACTCACCTCTACCTATCACGTCGGGGACCCTTGTGGGAAGGTGTGAAGATATGAAGTCGTATGCAATTAAATTGGCTATTACTCCGTCAAGTACTGATTTCCTTCTAAGACGGGCGTAAGGAAATTATTCCACTTAGGTTATTAGTGTTAATAACATAACGTTTTTGAGTGATAAGGCTTGCAGAGTGTTCGCGCTAAGGGTTTGCAATCTAGTCGAGACAATTATGTGGTGACCGTTAAATGGCTAGCGTTACATTCCAAAGGTGTTCTCGCTTGGTATTTGAATGCAATGCTGTGGATGATAATGTCAGAACTTTCGCATTTATTTCATGTTCAAATATTTCATGGTGAAGACATTCATATAAGTTAAAGAGTTGAATTAAAAGAATTCATTTTGTTGTTCTTATGAGTAACAGCCAGAATAATCTAAATCTTAAAGACGTCTTGCGTTTTTGTAGGATGTTTTCAGATGGGATTGGTCAACAGCCTTCCCAAGTAATAGTGGGGACTAGAAAAAAATCTAACGATTACTTCCGCCTGATCTGAAGAAGTCTTATCGTGTATAATCAAAAGCCTTTTGGATCTAGTACTACATACATTTAAAAGCTGGGTTCGTGTTTGCTCTTCATTTGCTTCTGCCAAGCGCAATCTATTAACTTGTTTAATACGTCATGACAGACACTTTTTCTTAGATCTGACTCGTGTCTCGGATTTCCCCTGTATCTTTCCTCCTGGTATATTTTAAAGGATTTATGTTAAAAAGTGGCCGTCGTCCTATTCTCTAGAAACTACTAAAGGTTTAAAAGTTATCCAGCTCTTCAAGAAGGATATAAAAATATTGCTATAGGTCAACGCGCTGTCAATACCCCTGGTATTTCAGGAGTTCATAGGAGACACACCTCCTTATTTGCCATCTGAGTGATATAAAAAAATATAAGTATCAAAAGCAACAGAAACAAGAAACATTCGTAGATCATTAAAACATGAGTGTAAACTAGATGACACGCTGGATAACATTACAAAGTGTCGAGTGTGGGATCGCGTCTAAATCATACCGGTGTACGGTTGATATGTATCGTATGTCGAGACGCGTGTGCGACTTATCAAATAAATCGTTTATCTCACATGTATAAACTGGATAACTTGTCTATCCGTCTCTATGAATTACTTTTAAAAGTTTAATTCGAATTTCGAGTTGGAATCCCGACTGTACCAACGTGATTAACAACACCATGATCTTTAGGGTGAAGGCAAACATTGATAGAACGTAAGAAGGTTTTCTAAAGATCGGAAACGGAGTCGTCTGTCACGTTGTCACCTAAATATATCTCAAGCGAAATAATGAGCCGTTACACATTTATGCCAACCTGTTCGGGGATAATTGTGGGAAGGCAGTGTTATTGTTACAAAGCACTTGCCCCGGCGACTAACTATCCTGTTGGTCCATACAATACATTCATAATTCACGGAATTTACACAGCTTACATTACATTTATTATGAAATTGCCTTCACATACGATTGTAAATCAAACTGCCTCTGGTCATACCATTCAAGACTTTATCCTTAATCTTTTCACCATATTCTGTTTTTGTGCAGCTTGATTTAATGTGTTCAACTTATTTTTATCAGTGATCAATGCGTTACCTTATTTGGCGTCTCTTGCACTTATGTTTTTATTAATCACTCGATGTATACTTTACATCATTAATTAAAAGCATTACTGATGCAACTTGCTTATGTGAATTACTTACTTTGCGACGCGGTTTTACCCGCCTTGAATTTGATTGACTATATTAATATTGTAAATGCATTCGGGGTTTGTTTTCTGGTATGAAACATATTTTGTTTGGTGAGTCCGTCGCCGTCTACGTACCGTCTCATACACCCTGTATAACGTCATACATATCAAGCTTAAATTTTCCTTGACCACCAAGACCGCCTCGTAGAGTGATAAAATTAACTGTGCTTAACTTTAGAAATTAAAATTGTCACAATCGGGATTCGAACTCGCAGTCTTTGCTTTGCAGGCGAATGCACGAATCGCTCTGGCGCAATTGACTTTTAGTCGACAATTTTCTGAACTAGCGTAGCGCATACCCTGGGCACGCACACGTGTGACTCACCGTGGGAAATAGATCTGCACAATTCGAGATATAATCGATACACTCGTTGAATGACATATCGATTCGTGTAAATATCAGGCGTCGGACACGAGTTTCGAAACCGATACAAGCGACTCGACATCCACTCCGGAAATAGCGGTTAACACTTCTAGTTGGAGCACCGATTGACAAGGTTCCGGCGGTTGATTAGATGATATCTGCCTTAGACTGACTGATAGCTGAGTTAGTCGTCCGTCTGCCAAGCAGGAGATCGAGCAGGTTTGATGCCCTCTGTGCGCTATTTGTACATAATTGGCTCTTCGAGAGGAGTTTGAAGGGTTAATTCAGTCGGACACATTCTTGGTTGTCCAGCGTTTACGGGCGGCGGTACCCGCTTACCATCAGCTCTCCGCAGACTTGTTTGTCATCTTATTGATCATAAGTATAGGGCCATGTATAAGAAATAATATTTAGAATTATTTTGTGTTTTCTAATATTTATCAAGATTTATTTATTTAGATTTATTCCTATAAAAGCAATTTATTTATTTATTATTTTATCATTATATACACATAGGCGGAGATGTGTAGGTAGTACCTTACACCCAATATTTCTATTAGATTCTATATATACACATAGATATATATCTCTGTCTGGTTCTTACAGTCCAGTATATATGTAAAATAAATATAACTGGCGTGGCATTCACGTTTTCTGTCTATCCGGTTCATTTACTACATATATCTAACCTCAATCTTATAGCTGTTTTGTTCTTATAAGGTTGCTTAGTGACATCTGCAAAAACACTGCCTTATTCAGACCGGTGTCTCAGTGTACAAAGCAGGATATGTTCAACATTTCTTGTCCACTCAATACCTATTACCTATTGGTGGGTGTTTAATTAAACCACACAACGGCACACGGACAGACAATATATCTTTCCATTTATATTGTCGCTCAAGCATCTGACAGATGATGTTAATAGATAATGAGCTGGAATCGTTAATCATTTCAGTACAACCGATTATTGTTATTTTGCTAGTTTGTTGACAACGCTTTACAGTACTCAAAATCAAAATCAAAATATTGTTATTTCACATAGGCCTAGATGGGCACTTATAAAACGTCGGAAAAGGTGCACGGTTCGGGTTGGTCGTTTCCATGGAGAAGAACCGGCAAGAAACTCCATGGTTACTCTTTTCAAATCATTAGGTATACAAAAACAATATTATTATGTTACAGCATTAGTACTTAAGTATGGGGTAAAGCGTGTTTCTACAATTTTTACTATAGTAGTCAAGATTTATCTTTGACCATTAGGTCTGCAGCCTCTTTCGTCAGGGATTCAATTGCTGTACACTGCAGTGGTGTGTCAAGTTCTTACATAAGTTTCATATTTTCATGGTCTAGATTTTTAAATATCTTCATTCCTTCCCACAAGGGTCCGGTCCCCGAAGGTGTAGGCAGAGGTGTATAGGTAGTACCCAAACACCCACTCTCTGCCAGAGATATATTTTAGGTGCTAACGTGACAAACGGCGAGTCAGTCGCCGTTACTCAAGCACGAGTATACATCTTTGAGAATTTCTTCGAGAATTTCTTCTCTGCCGTATGCAGGTTTCCTGCTCGTGGTATCATTAATGCTTGTATTTGGTTAAGATAAAAACTCATCGGTACAGTTGAGATTCGAACTTGCTATCCTTGCGGCTTTTACTATAAAATAATGCTTCCACATCTGACCCCAAAATGATCTCGCGTTACAACGAATAATGGCCGCGCTTATAACGAATCATTAAAAATTATACGCTTTGCGCACAAAATTAATTCCAGCTTTAATGAATAAAGAGATTAATGTTATTTAATATCGCGTCCAGTTATCGGCATCTCGTTAACCCTGTCTCGCAACGTTAAGTTCCAATTAATTGCTGGCTGCCCGTCGTCCGTTTTGGGGTATGATGGATTAATACGTATATTTTTGCACGGATAAAACTTCGCATGAAGACGTGAAGAATACTCGAAATCGGCAAGAATGTAGGCAAAGACACAGATGAATGCGGTTAAGGGAAAAGGGTCCTTAAGTCAAGAGAGAACTGGGTCTACTCTATCTGTAGTTTGTCAGAGATATGTGGATACAAATTGTTATAGTTTTGCATTGTCATGGCAATTATCGAGTCCATTTTTTCAATAATATTCAAGACAGACATGTATGTGTTTATGACGTTTATGTGGATATCTATGGTTACCGATATTCAAACTTGTGTCTAAATCGACTTAAACGTGGACAGGAGACCACTTGACCAAAGGCCCAAGTATCAAATTTTTTTGATACTTGGGCCTTTGGGATTATCGTATTTTGCAAAATTTTAAAGTTAAGTTAATTCTGTTGTAATGCGTATATTAAACCAAGTATTATTTTGCAACAATTGGTAATATATTCGCTTAATAAACATACTAGAAATGCATATTTTAATGTCCCAATGTGGTCACAATTTATGATATCCATTAGTATTTACTTAATCACCATTCACTTATTGACTCGATTGGCTCGTGACCAGCCTCAATACATAACTTTGTACAACAACGTTTCAAATTAAAGTCTAAAATAACTTGAATTGGCCATATTATGTAAAGTTAGTGCGGTAATTAAATAAATACAAGTTAAACACACATTGTACTCTACATTTGACTACAAGCACTATGGGAACTAGACAACGATATACATACTTATATATACAATTTATGCATGCATTTTAAAAGAAATTTCAAAGACGTTTGTATAGTCGAGCTTGCGAAACGGCTAAGGACTCGCCATCTGCCACGTTTGGCGCTTAAATATAGCTCCAGTGAAAAGAGGGATTGCTACACTTCGGCCAACTCCTTCGGGGACCATTTTCTGGTACCATACCAAATGATAGGCATGTCAAATGTCGTTAAAAGTGAATAACACCTCATATCATTCACTACTAAACGACATTTGACATAAATTCCTAAATATACACATTGTTCTGATAATCCTTACAAAACTTAAACTTACAAGGTGTTTCGATTTTTCTGATGAGAAGTGATGATGATTAAATTGTTATTGGTGCGCCGATATAAAAGATTTGCATTTCCAAGAAATCTGAGCCTAATGAAAGTAAATTATTAATTCAATGCCCTGATGCTACCAATTGTGATTGTCAAGATGGAGAACGGTTGAGTATGGCTGATGATGATCGATCCAGCCACCCCACCGGTCTGCGCTTCCTGCGATCATTCAATTACCGTATGCGGGTAACTCAATTGCCCAGGGCTGAGATTGTCAATTGATATTCACGTAATTGTATGTACGGCTACTTGATTTGTTTTGTATGTCTGCTGCACGGCTCCGTTTATTTTATGCTTGAGAGGAAAATCACGTACATTTTTTTATCCTCACGCCTTCCTATAATGGTCCCAGAAGGGTCAGGCAGAGGTGTATAGGTAATACCAACACCTAATATATCTCTGGCGGAAAGTGGGTATATGGGTATTACCTATAGACCTCTGCATACCTCTTCGGGGACCCTTATGGGAAGAGTGAGGATATATATACATATACAATTCATTTCAGTTTAGCTCTTTGTCAGATGAGAGTCTTTCTTGGATCTTTTTTATTAGCCATGATTACTTAACTTGCAAAACATAATTTTTAAAGTATAAAATGCCATTTTATACTTTAAAAATTATGTTGGACTCAAATCGTTTTTAAAGCGTGACCACTAAAAAGAACCCTGCTCATTAACAATTTCAAGCCCATTAAATTTGTGCCGAAGTAATTGCATTCGGCTTTAATATCCGATACGGTACATAAATCTGGGGTGCGGATTTAGCTGCAGGCGTCTCGCCATTACTTACACCTGTAATGAAGTGATACCGTGGAACTAAGGGTATACGATTTTGCCTGTTCATGTAAATGTGATCGTTTGCGATGTTTGCGTGGGTTTCAAGCACTCAGTGCACAAGCTAGATCGGCATAGGCCAAGAGAATTTACAGTATCAAGAATTGTAAGAAAGACCAACAGACCGTAAGTCTAAGTTTCCTCTCGATGATTTTCTTCACCGTAAAGCTCGTGGTGTAATTAATCACTGTACGTTCAGAAGAATTGGTACAGACGGGAGTTGAAATTGCAATCTTTGTCGTTCTGGCGACTACTTGAACCAATCGGCCATCGCGACTCTAGATAACTGCACCCAAAGACATAGTATTAGTTCAGGCACTGACAGGTCTCGTTAAATTATCGATATTTATACTTTGCGTGGGCTCGGCCCGTGGGCCTGATGGCAATTTGCTTTACGAGGCCCTTTGATTATTATCACCTTATGTTTAACTCTCAATAAATTATAAAGTGTTTATCTATCTTTATATATCTATACTAGCCGCTTCTTTATATATCTAGTCCCACCCAGCTTCGCTTGGGTGAAAAAACACGACGGTGGTGCCACCTATCGGGTCCAATTGTAAGTCTAAACCGTTCTCGTATCCACCTGAAGACGCACAGAAAATGTCATTAAAATCGGTCCAGGCGTTTAGGAACAGTTCAGTGACATACACACGTACAGTAGAATTATGTATATAAAGATGTATTGAAGTTGCTCTACACCGATACTTCACACACGTCGCCTGCTACACAAAGATTGTAAGTTCGAATCCCGACTGTAGCAATGTGTCTTTCTGAACTTAAGTGCAGTAATTAGTCACACCAAGAGCTTTACGGTAAGGGAAAACATCCAGAGGAATGGATATGTTTAAGAACAAATTCATAGACTATACTAACAGACCCTTGGAGGGAGGCATGAAGTATATATATCTTCATGCCTCCCTCCAAGGGTCCTGCGGTCCAGTAGAAAGGAATCTAACTTATTTTGTATGCTTTATTTCAATAAATAGGTATTGAAATTGACGAGCATCAATCCGTCAACCTTTTCCTAACCCTTGCAGGATTCAGCATTATGATAAGTTCATAGGTATATAGATAAGTATGTAACAACCGGTAATCCTTTCGAAATGCTTCCATTTTAAAGCACTAGAAGGTTTTTTTATGATAGGTCGCAACTGAATGTCGTGTGTAAAATGACGTGGTATTTCTACATAAGTACATAATGGGAGAGCATTATGGACATGCGTTGTGGCGCTGCGGGTCGTGTATAAATCCATTGTTCTGTCCCGCCGCATCTAAAAGTGCACTTTTGTGCGCCGGCACAAGAAGCTATAGAGATGCTTTGTGTCTGAAATAAAGCATTGAAATAATTGAAAACATCGGGCCGAAGCCTGAAAAATCTAAGACATTTGCTCTTGTTTAATGGCGTTGGAGCCACCACCTGTCACGATGGCACCTAAGTATATCTCGGATGAAAGGAGGGTGTATTGTAAAACACCTGTACACCTTCGGGGACCTTTGTGAGTAGGCAGTAAATA
>JACCPG010002780.1:0-41648 GCA_016069955.1 Drepana arcuata | reverse complement strand
GAGTCCATCGCCGTTACTCAAGCACGACTATACATACGCCTTTGAATTTCTTCTCAGACGTATGCAGGTTTCCTCACGATGTTTTCCTTCACCGTAAAGCTCGTGGTGTGACTAATCACTGTACTTAAGTTCAGAAAAACACATTGTTACAGTCGGGATTCGAACTTGCGATCTTTGTGTCGCAAGCAATTGCTCGAACCACTCGGCCACCACGGCTCTTTTTATATATAACTAGTTATCGGATCTTCGAAGCTTCACAGACTGGGTTATCGTCAAAGAGCTCAATTAACTACGATGGATTAATGTTCATGAAGGTTGTATGGCCCATGTAGCCGCCCATACTATTAGTGATCGCACATGAGGGTATCTTAACCTACCGAAAAAATTTCCTTATTCCTTATTCCTACTAGAATTGACGAGGACAAAGATGTAATAGCACCAACCTTCACGAGAATTGCTATTTAGGTGTCGATTCTAAACTACTGAAACTTTTGCCGCGTCTTAGACATGCCTTTTTCACTCCACTCGTTGTTTTCCTTCACCTCATCACATCGTGATGTGATAGTGATCACATCACGAAGTACAGTGGTACTCAAGTTATTTGTAATTAAAGAAAAATTCTTAATATTTTCTTCACCATAGTGGATACATGGAATACTTAACTGAACGTTACATATTAAATATAGAATTACGGTTACCACCGTTTCCAAGAAAGAAATACCTATTAGGAGAAGTAGCGACGAGACAAATTCCTCAGGTTTTTTTTAAAAGAGGTCCCATTAAACGATGTAGTAGTGTAGGTGTATAATAGATGTAGACAAGGATTTTATTTACACACAAAAGTTAGCAAAACGGGCAGACCGGGGCTCGACCCAGGAATCTTGACTTCGCAGGCGACCTCCAAAACCACTCCTTCACTGCGCTTATTTACTTAAAAATCTCGGACCTTAAGTAGAATCGGGATTCGAACCTGCAATCCCTTTAACCTAAGAAATATCTTCCACATGCTCAACGTGCTACAGCAATTAAATACAGTCCCATTGTTTGCTACATTCGAATAAAACAAAATTGTTTGTTGAGACTTAATCTCGAGTTACAATGTGCTGATTACAAACGCTGGGATGATCTGCTGATCCGACACTCGGAACCATAACAACTTGGCTCATTGCTCCAAGACATCTCTAGATGTGATGTTCAAAGGCACATTCAATTTGGCAGTGGCTTTTTGACAGTTGCCTTTTAACAGCTATTTCGTGTTATAATAGTTCACGTAAGTATTGTGATCTCTTGTACATAATAATAATATCCTCACGTATTCCTACAAGGGTACACGAAGGGGTAGGCAGCGGTATGTAGGTAGAATTCATACACCCACTATTATATGCGCTTTTGAATTTCTAACTCTAGAAAGTTTCAAGTTTGGGAAGAAATTCCTCATGTTCACATACATTAGTTAAGACATTCTTCTGAGTTTTAAAATTAAATTAAAAATTAAAATTCATTTATTTCGACCAACAAGGATCATGGGTTAGTAAACTATTATCATTATGACTTAAAATACTAATGTTAGTAGCAAAACAGAGACATGGGCACTTACCGACACATAAAAACATGAAATTATTTAGTGATTTTCAGCATGTGAATCATTGAGCAATGGTTCACATACTGAAGATCAAACCTACTCGCCAGCAAGCGATGATGCGTTTAATGAAGAAGATGCGGTTCTTAGCATAAAGTTCTTGGTGTAATAACTGTACCTACTTAACGGTAACTATAGCTTGTTACTTAAACATCAAAATAACTTCGTGTAACGTCAAGAGTCCTCGAAGCCTGCTTGGCGTGCGAAGCGAAAGAAGTGTGCAAATCTACGGAGACCTAGTGCTCTACTCTCTTTGCCACAACTCCCGTTATTTACTGGTAAACTAACTATTGTACTTCTGTTTAGATATGATAAGTAAATGTACCATTTCATTGCAGGTCATTCAGCAATGATGTCAATTTACACAGTGATAGTAGCACTGGTTTCAGTACACAGTCTTCCTGACCAATCATGCAACAGACTGAAAATTGGCGAACACTGGTACGACAGACAAATAATTTGGACTAACTTCGGAAGACCTTATAACATGTACGCCCATAAGGCTTCAAACACATTATTTTTCACTTACACCCTGCCTGAAATGTACTCAGACACGGATTTCCAAATAGCCTTCTTCAATCTCGACACTAAAGAGTATCAGACCATTGCTGGAATTAAGGGAGGCTGCGCTGTGACCATAGACCAAGTAAACGACGATATATACCTCGGAGGCTCCGAAGGCATTTACAAATATAACATGCTGACGAGAATAGCTGATTATTATAAGGAAAAAGACAATAATATTTGGTCGCTGTATTACAAGAAGAATCTATTCTACATCAGCTATCCGGACCAGAGATTGCACATTGAAATTGACGGAAAATTCGCTCTGGTTAAGGAGTTTGAATCGTTTGAAATAGACCAGTTTCATATAAGCGGTAGTAAGGATATCTACTTCGCTAATAAATCTGGTTTATTTCGTTATGATAATGATAAAGCTGAAGTGACGGTTGTTAATGATCTAGTGAACGTGAGACAGTTCGCCGAAGACAACCAAGGCGATATGTATGTCTGCACCAATATAGGGGTGTTCCTGGACGGGAAGTTCGATAATTTGACCAAGATACTGGACTTTAAGAATATCTACGGTATTACTTTCGATAGGGACAATAATCTGATATATTCGGATGAGAGGAGTATAATTCGACTTATGTACAGTCTTGTTGGATGTGAAAATAAATCTTCTCGTTGGTGATTTGGTTCAGACATTTATGTTTTCATTGCTATTTATATTGTGTTCAAGTGTGTATTTACAAACACAGATTGTGATATATAATAACTTCACGTCTTCCCACAGTGGACCTCAGGGTTAGGCAAAGGTATGCTTCATAGAGATATATTTTAAGTGCGATTGTGACAGATAGCAAGTCCATCGCCGTTTCTCAAGCACGACTATACATACGCCTTTGAATTTCTTCTCAGACGTATGCGGGTTTCCTCTCGATGTTTTCCTTCACCGTAAAGCTCGTGGTGTGATTAATACTGTACTTAAGTTCGGAATAAACTCATGGGTACAATCAGGCTTCGTGTTGCAGGCAACTCGGCATGGATTGTCAATTTATTTCTTGTAATCTCAACTGAAAATATGAAACGCAACAGGCTATTAAAACGACACAAAACCAGTTAAAACCGGTGCGAACGAGTTGACAAAGCCAACATCGCCGGGCAATCATCAATATTGCATCGATACCATATATCCGGCCAGTATTGTGCGAGAGAAATTTTGCATAGAAATCGTTTAAATTTAAAATACAGCCTCCAATATGCATCCACTGCCATATTGACGGGTATTTTTTGTTTGTTAACCTTAATGGAACTTTAAATCCAATTATTAAGAGGCACATATAAGAGCCGCGGTGGCCGAGTGGTTCGAGCAGTTGCCTGCGACGCAAAGGTCGCAAGTTCGAATCCCGACTGTACCAATGAGTTTTTCTGAACTTAAGTACAGTGATTAGTCACACCACGAGCTTTACGGTGAAGGAAAACATCGAGAGGAAACCCGCATACGTCTGAGAAGAAATTCAAAGGCGTATGTATAGTCGTGCTTGAGTAACGGCGATGGACTCGCCATCTGTCACGTTGGCACTTAATATACCTCTGGCGGAAATTGGGTGTGTGGGTATTACCTATACACCTCTGCCTACCCCTTCGGGGACCCTTGTGGGAAGGCGTGAGGATATATATATAAGAATTTTCTTTTTGGTAGACATTTAGTAAAATATGAATAAAATAAATAAAACACTTGACTCAACTCGTCTTCCCGTAGGAGGGTGCCAGGAAAGCTGGCAACATTGGCACGATGTATGGCAATGCTGATTCTTTGCAAGATACGTATCAGCGTTTTTGTTACCAGAACATATTTATACTAGCTGTACTTCGTTTTATTTGTAGTTTTTTTTAAATAAACCAGCTAATAGTCTGTACCTTTATCAAATTTCATTTAATTTTATTTAATAGCTTTTAGCTAGTAGCTGGTAGCCGACGGACTCGCTATCTTATTTGGCACCTAAAATATATCTCTGGCGTAAAGTGGGTGTGTGGGCACTACCTCTGCCTACCCCTTCGGGGACCCTTGTGGGAAGGCGTGGGCATAAATATGTAGTAGCAGAGCATACCTAAAATGTCAATATTTTGAGCTATGAGGTTGTGTGTGCAGCGCGTTTCAGTGGCGCCTCGCTCAGCAAGTTGAGGCTTCCACAAATACCTGTCCGGCACATACAGACCTACTTGCCTCAGTATATATTCACCTTTCCTCTTAGCACCTTAAACAGTAATGATACTAAAACTAGATCCCTCTTGAACCTCAGTTCATTGTAACCAACCATACCCAAAGTGAACGTAGTTGGGTACATTGGATAGACACCATATCGCTTCAAATACAAAAATCTAATGATTTTTTTCTGTGTACGCTTCACGAGACTACACTTAGTTTCATGGGGAGACCAAATGACTCCATTACATTCTAATTGGCTTCTAATTAAAGCGCTCAAGAGCGCGATTATTGCTTAAATTTTCGTAAAGCTTTTGTTGAAGAGTAAAGCCCAAGTTACCAAACGTTAGCACAGTAGTAAAAGATAAGATAAGAACTGTTCCATAAATTACAAACTGGCAATAAACCAACATAAATATGTACGACAGTTGACCCATTTCAATGTTGCTAGCAATCAGACGAAAGCATAGATATGCGATCCCATCGTAAAATGGAATGTAGTGCATGCACGGCGTCCTCGCTGCACACCGCATGGAAGCACGATAACCTACTTTCAAATGCAAAAATTTGACAAAAAATACGCCGCGAAATTTGCACAGAGCGCAAATTAAATTTAACAATTGCGGGTGGTCGGCTGCGTGGAATACATGATGTGTATTTTTGTTTCCACGTGTTTCAGTCTAGCGCCAACACTGCGGCTTTTCGAGTCACACCATGTAGTTTTCGTGTTATTCCAAATACGTGTACCGACTAAGCGCAGGTGTGAAATTTAGCCTATCGATTGACTAAAATAAATTGCATTTTAAGACGCAGTTAAGTTAAAAACTTAAACTTAAGTGTCGATAAACGTCATAGGGAAAACATAAGGTTATTATTATGTTTGTTCATCATTCACGAAAAAACTACTGAATGATATTTGGATACGAGATAGGTTTTACTCCAGAAAGAATGTGAAATAAAATATTACACGGGTTCAATCGTCGGGATAATAATAATAATAATTCATTTATTTCAGATACCAAAATCCATACATACCATAGTACATACGGCATAGCTAGTACATAATGCTACTAGTTAAAAGTAGTCTAGTTGCCAATTTCAAATTTATTTATTTACATATATACTAATATTATAAAGCTGAAGAGTTTGTTTGTTTGTTTGTTTGAACGCGCTAATCTCAGGAACTACTGGTTGGAATTGAAAAATTATTTTTTATGTTGGATAGTCCATTTCTCTAGGAAGGCTTTAGGCTATACACATCACGCAACGACCAATAGGAGCGAAGCATAAATGAATAATGTTGCCAGAACGGGAAAAAATATTCCTTTTTGAGAGTAAACGTAAACGGTTTAAGTTACACAAATATCATGTATGAGAGAATTGTTCCTCTTTAAAAGTTCTAAAAAAAAGTCCCCGAAAGCATGTGTCTATCTTTTGAGATTGACTCACTATAACCTTTTTTATGGCAATCAAGTCAACGATGGGCTCCTTAACTACTTAACCGATTTCAATCAAATTTGCACACCGTGTGCAGTTTGATCCAACTTAAAAGAAAGGATAGTTTACAACACAATTGGACCCGATAGGTGGCGCTGCGATCGTGTTTCAGGAAATTTTACTTTTTCACCCGGGCCAAGCTGGGCGGGATAGCTAGTGTATAGATAAATATGGATGAACGGTGACGGTCTCACCATCGGGCGATGTCTTGTCCTTTGGTGAGCCTGGACGGAAGCGTGCACATAATACGTTGACTTCTGAATGTGGTAAAGAGGGTACGGCGCCATTGCACTCCAAACTTACAAACCTTTGCATCATCCAGCAAACACTTGCTTTAGTTATCCGATTATCTTTATCAAAGTAAGGATCGTGGTGCATCGCTAGAGCTCTAGTTAAATATTTTAGCGCACATTCAATTCTATTCCCTTAATGCGTTTGTGTAATCCCAAGAAGCTTGAGTTCAATGGAATTTTCAACTTTATGGCTTAGACAATAAAAACTACCAACACGCATCTACATGGCGACTACATTATTTGTGTGCCAATAAATCTGGTTACGCAGCAGTTACCTGAAACAATGAAAACAAGGATATTAGCACTAATTCAATGTTATGTTAGCGGGCAGCGACGCTAATGCAATATGGTTCCTTATTTTTTTGATGTTAGAGTGCATTTTGCTTCTACGTAAGCAATTTTTGTATGTAAATGTCATAAGGAGATGTGTGTAATCCTTTATCTACATACCTAAATGTAAAACTTAATTTCTATCTGTCAGAATCTTAAATTGAACGTGTCTGTCTGTTTTTTCCGGGACTTGGACTGGCGGGAGTTTTTTATAGCTCTATTATTTTTCATATACATATTATACGTTTAATATAATTTTAATTTTTATTAATTATATCGGCTCGCCCCGGCTTCGCACGGGTGTACATTTATTTTTTAAACATTTTGGCGTAATTTTTTTCTCTTGCAATTAAAATAGCCTATATTAATCAGTGATGATGTAGAATTCAAATGGTGAAAGAATTTTTAAAATCAGTCCTGTACCTTGTGAGCCAATTCGTTACAAACATACTTACATACAAATCTTTCCTCTTTATAATATTAATATAAAAGTATAAAAATGCTGCTATAACCGCGGGTTACAATTAGTGGAATATATATTTCCCAAGGTGCCCGGAAGTGTGTGCAGAGGTAAAATATTTTCCATTCTATTTTATAAATAATATATCCTCACGCCTTCCCACAAGGGTCCCCGAAGGGGTAGGCAGAGGTGTATAGATAATACCCACACACCCACTTTCCGCCAGAGGTATATTAGGTGCCAACGTGACAGATGGCGAGTCCATCACCGTTACTCAAGCACGACTATACATACGCCTTTGAATTTCTTCTCAGACGTATGCAGGTTTCCTCTCGATGTTTTCCTTCACCGTAAAGCTCGTGGTGTGTCTAATCACTGTACTTAAGTTCAGAAAAACTCATTGGTACAGTCGGGATTCAAACTTGCGACCTTTGTGTCGCAGGCAACTGCTCGAACCACTCGGCCACCACGGCCATTCTATTTTATTATTATTATTATTACTTCAGTAACAAGCGGTTAATGTCGCGTATGGACGCATACAGCACAAAGGCATCGCACGCGGATTGCCGACAATGCAGGAACTTTTTCATACCCTTCTTGAAGAAGTCATTGTAGAAATAATAAATGAACAACAACCTCTAAATATGGAACCCTAAAACCGAAGCAACAAACCTCATAAATCCAAAGAGTTACCTCACTTGTTGTGAAACTATTTTATTATTGCCTCGATTTGAGCTTTATTGCCCTTTCAGGGTTGTATGAGATCCGCGAACCTTATTTTGTAAGTATGGCTATATCTCGAAAGAGGCAATTGAAGTGAACTGTACCTATGAAATAATAATAATACAATTATGTTAAAAAATTCACAGCCCCACGTTGGGCGTCAAGAATACTGGCAACATAAGGCAATGTTGCAGACAATTTCAGAGTTTAAATATTTTGTATGATGTTTCTACTAGTAACACATGACATTGAAAATTGTGCCTATCGCCGTTTCTCAAGACTTACTTACATACGTCGTAGACTTCTTTTTAAACCTATTCAGTTTCGATGTTCCTTCACCGTAATGTCGTGGCGATTTTCCATCATATCTTTTTATTCATACACTTATTTTACGCACCGCTATCTTAGTCGGGAGTAATCGGGAGCAGTCGGAGCCGCTCGGCTGTGTTGGCGCCAAAATGGCGGCGTGAGACGTCACGCCACGTCTCGATACTCGACCACGACAGAGGAATAACACATCTGCGATTTAGTTTTATATTGAGTTATTATTGCAAAATTGTTATAAATAAAAGTAACGTCTGAAGAGTTTTATGCTTTACACTTAGTTTGAAATGGTTCGATCTTTGAGTTGCACGCGATTTCTAATACCACGCGGCCATCACGGCTCTTTTTTAATGACCTTTTTTTCTCAAGAATAATTCCTTACAAATGTTTACCCAAGGTGTAAACGATTCAACCGACCTTGTTTGTCGAGTAATTAGCATAATTACGTTACGTTTTTATCACAAATAGCTATTCACGAGCCATTCGCAATTTGTTGTTGGTTGTCGACTTGTTTACTTAATATTAACATTTTTATTATAAAGTTACACTGTGTCATAATATACACGCTGTAACAAGAATGAACCAATTTTATTAAAGTAAGCAAAATTATCACAATACAAAATGTTGATATTATTTAATATATATAAATTACGTGTCACGTTGTTTGTCCGCGATGGGCTACTAAACTACTTAACCGATTTCAATCAAATTTGCACACTGTGTGCAGTTTGACCCAACTTAAAAGATAAGCTTATATCACAATTAGGATATCAATCAGGATACATATTAAATCAATATCTCTGGCGGAAACTGGGTGTATTGGTATTACCTATACAACTTTGCCTACCCCTTCGGGAGGCGTGAGGATATTTAATATTGTATGTAAAGACAACATTTGCTTGTGTGAGTTTTTTTAATGAGACAATAGTGTGTTATACCAGTTAATAATCCCTATACCACATTTCCCCCAATTCCGTTAATTAGTTTTTTGCGTGAAAGAGGAATAAACTTCCTAAAAACATTCATGATTTAAGTGGGATGTCTAGTTTACATAGCTTTGCTTAGTTTGTGACTAGGTCATTTTGTAAGGACTTACCCTGAGTCAACATTGAGCAAGAGACAAACAAATTCACATAAATATATTTAAAAATTCTTCCTCTTGAATCCAAGCCATTACTGAGTTCGTCTGAAAGCTTTAATGGGTATTCATATTTAGCAAACAGCTTTATGCATCGCCCGGTTTTTACGAGGAGTTGAGCCGTGACTGAGACAAGCGGAGAGTAAGCGGGTAGCGATTTTCAGCCGAACATATATCATATAATAAAATCGCCATCGGTCACATGAGCATCTAAAATATATCTTCGGCGAAAAGTGAGAGCGAGTAGGCAAAGGTACCTACCAGCCTACTCTTCGCTTCGGGTTCCTTGTGGGAAGGCGTGAAGATAAATATATAATTATATAAACGTGTAAAAGAGATGTGATTGTGAAGATGAAGAAAGGCATGTCACTTTGGCTTAGAAATGTGGAAAGAATGAGTGAAGAAAGATTGTTCAAGAAAAAGCAAAGGATGACTACGTTCCAATTTCCGTCGATTTGATCAAATCGATCAGACACTCAAGTACGGAAACGTCGAGAGTACTCGAAAGCCACGAGCATGTATAGAGTACCTGATGGAGGAGGACGAAGCGAAAGAAGTATTTAAGTCTAGAGATAACCGGCAGTTTGCTGTTTCTGCCTACCCCGTTAAGGAATCGATGTGTGATATCTTTTCAAATGATGATGAATTAAATTGAGTGTTAGTGGACTTTGTGTGAGATGTCCAAACTCTCTGTTAGCCCCGCTCATCACAGCGCGCTCCCTTAAAACAAAATAGTGTTTATTTCCATGCTTTTAAATTATAATTCCCTATCGATTGCAGGAATTTTATTTGTTTGGCGTGCGTTTTAATTTTTGTATATTTATGTATAAGCCAACTTGTGTGAGATCGTGACGTGCGAACCGGAACTGTACCAATGAGTTTTTCTTAACTTAATTCCAGTGGTTAGACACGCCACAAGCTTTGCGCAGAGCCTGTGTACGTTTAAGAAGGAATTAGAATACGTATGTATAGTCGTGCTTGAGTAACGGTGGCCGAGTGGGGTGGGTTCAAGCAGTTGCCTGCGACACAAAGATCGCAAGTCCGAATCCCAACTGTACCAATGAGTTTTTCTGAACTTACGTACAGTGATTAGACACACCACGAGCTTTACGGTGAAGGAAAACATCGAGAGGAAGCCTGCATACGTCTGAGAAGAAATTTAAAAGCGTATGTATAGTCGTGCTTGAGTAAGCGATGGACTCGCCATGTGTCATGTTGGCACCTAATATACCTCTGGCGGAAAGTGGGTGTGTGAGTATTACCTATACACCTCTGCCTACCCCTTCGGGGACCTTTGTGGGAAGGCGTGAGGATAAAAATTGGTACATAAATAGTAAGTAACGTAAGTTTTTGGTGATGTCACCTCTAATTTCAAATTTCAGAAGAAATTGTAGAAGACGTTGGTTTGGTCGTATTTGAAAAGCAGCAACGGACTCGCCATCTGTCACGTTGACATCTAAATACATATCCGGCAGAAAGGGTGTTGTTACCAATCTGACTACCGCGAATAATATACTGAAGTACATTTCAACATTAGCGTACCTAAACTTTCCAGGAAGTCCGAAAAGCGAATACAAACGGAACGATAAAAAATATCATAAGCTTTGTTTTATCGACATGTCGATAAATCAGCACACCCCTTGTCCAGGCTTAGATGCCTGACGGTAGGGTCGTATTGGCGATAAAGTCGAGTGAAATTCAGTTTTCAGAGAAATAATCGCGCAACGAAATTGTGGAAAAAGAAATGCCTTAACACTATATTTTCCTCCATTTAATATTAGAACAGGCATCTATGTGCTCATATTTATACTTAACCTAGTTGTGTCCCACTTATTCACCCGCGTAAGATTTCATTGGTAGTTTCTTTAGGATTAAAAGATATCCTCACGCCTTCCCATAAGAATCCCCGAAGGGGTAGGCAGAGGTCTCTCTTTCGACACACTTTCACATTGCAAATCAGGTTTTTTTAATATCGTTATTGTTCATTATCGTTATCGTTCATTAATAATAATACCTTGGGACAATTCCACACAAATTGATATAGAACCAAATTACGCAAAGCTCGTGTTATGGTAACTAGACAACGATATATTTACTTATATACATATATATATATATATATATATATATTGATACAAAGGACATCCAAGACTAAGGTACAAATACTCGTGTTCATCACAAAAATATCTGCCCTCAGCGGGAATCAAGCCCGCGACCTCAAGTTTCGCAGTCTGGAGCTGTAACCGCTAGACCAGACGGACGTCATCAATATCGTTTATATGTTAAAACAAGTGATTCTTCCGCATATGTCAGTTGGTTACGCGAGAGATTCATCTCTTATTAATATTCTAAATGTACATGTAAATATATTTTATCATCTTTCACGCAATAACAACTGAACGAAGATAAGTAGATAATAAGCGGAGATAGATAGACCACAGCGTAACTATATAATTCCTTTCTATTTGGTGGATTTCAATTTCTCTACTAGAGGAAGGCATGAACAGCCCTCATATTGCTTCTACAAGCAGACGGCCGGTGGACGGTCGCAGGTTAATTAAAGGAAAATACAGGGCGTTTATTCACAATTAAATGGACCGAACACACCTGTGCGACTCATGAGGAATTTCTCTAGACGTTTTATAATTAGGAAGAGTATGTTAATTAGAACTTTTTTCATCACACCGAACACCGAAATTGCCAGTTCGGATCCCGACTGCACCAATGAGTTTTATTGAACTTAAGAACAGTCACACGAGGAGTTTTACGGTGAAGGAAAACATTTGAGATGAAATTCTAAGACGTATGTATGTAAGTCATCATCATCATCATCATATCATCACGCCAAGTCCCTAACGGGGTAGGCAGAGAGTATAGAGCGCCAGTTCTCTCTAGACTTACATACCTCTTTCGCTTCGTCCACATTCATCAGTCTCTTCATACATGCTCGTCGGTTTCGAGTACTCTTAACGTTCCCGTCCTTCAGAGTCCGATGTAAGTCGTGCTTGAGTAACGGCGATGGACTCGCCATCTGCACGTTGGCAACTTAAATATATCTCTGGCGGAATGTGGGTGGGTTACCTACACACCTCTGCTTACCGAGGACCGTTTTGGGAAGGCGTATAGATATATATTTATGTATATATGCACGGTGCACGCGAATAATTAGTACTTCAGATATATTCACGCCTAGGCTCCCCGTACGGGTAAGCAGACGTAATGAAACGCAGATTTTTTTTTACTTTTTCACCGACCGAATATTTAGGTGCCAACGCGGCAAATGGAGAGTCTATCGCCATCTCACAAGGACGACTATACACACGGATTTCTTCTAAAACGTACGCAACTCTTTTGCCGTTAAAGCCTCAAGGTGCCTGCAAAGCATCGTGACATGTTTTTCCAATCCGATTTCTGGCCTGCAGGAATTGTGTACCGGCGTTATAGGGATGCGCGCAAGAGCGGAAAACCCTGAAGACATTTATTAATTATGTATGTTAGTCATTAAGATATTTATTGTAATACAGTTTGTATGTATGTTAGGTTAAGGTATATATTTATGGGCCCTATATTTGGACGTGTACTTTTATTGTGTTGCCTGAAATAAATGAATTAATAATAATAACAATAAAACCTCGTGGTGTGATTAATCACTAAACTTAGCTGGAGAAATAGTACATGAGGGTTTTGAACTTGCAATCCTTGTGTTGCGGGAGACTTCTCGAACCACCCGGCGATTACGGCGGATTACGCGAACAGAAATTTCTCGTATGATACACCCCTAGCAATTTCTCGTATGATACACCCCTAGCAATTTCTCGTATGATACACCCCTAGCAATTTCTCGTATGATACACCCCTAGCAATTTCTCGTATGATACACCCCTAGCAATTTCTCGTATGATACACCCCTATCAATTTCTCGTATGATACACCCCTAGCAATTTCTCGTATGATACACCCCTAGCAATTTCTCGTATGATACACCCCTAGCAATTTCTCGTATGATACACCCCTAGCAATTTCTCGTATGATACACCCCTAGCAATTTCTCGTATGATACACCCCTAGCAATTTCTCGTATGATACACCCCTAGCAATTTCTCGTATGATACACCCCTAGCAATTTCTCGTATGATACACCCCAGCAATTCTCGTATGATACACCCCTAGCAATTTCTCGTATGATACAACCTCAGCAATTTCTCGCATGATACACCCCTGAAGTACTTCGTATGACACCCTGAAGTAATTCTCGTATGATACACCCCTAGTCTTCGTATGATACACCCCCAGCAATTCCTCGCATGATAACTCCCTAGCAATTTCTGCATGATACACCCCTAGCAATTTCTCGTATGTTACACCCCTAGCAATTTCTCGTATGATACACCCCTAGCAATTTCTCGTATGATACACCCCTAGCAATTTCTCGTATGATACACCCCTAGCAATTTCTCGTATGATACACCCCTAGCAATTTCTCGTATGATACACCCCTAGCAATTTCTCGTATGCTACACCCCTAGCAATTTCTCGTATGATACACCCCTAGCAATTTCTCGTATGATACACCCCTAGCAATTTCTCGTATGATACACCCCTAGCAATTTCTCGTATGATACACCCCTAGCAATTTCTCGTATGATACACCCCTAGCAATTTCTCGTATGATACACCCCTAGCAATTTCTCGTATGATACACCCCTAGCAATTTCTCGTATGATACACCCCTAGCAATTTCTCGTATGATACACCCCTAGCAATTTCTCGTATGATACACCCCTAGCAATTTCTCGTATGATACACCCCAGTACTTTCATGATACACCCTCATAGCAATTTTCTCGTATGATACACCCCTAGCAATTTCGCTGTATGATACAATCTCCCTAGCAATTTCTCGTATGATACACCCCTAGCAATTTCTCGTATGATACACCCCTAGCAATTTCTCGTATGATACACCCCTAGCAATTTCTCGTATGATACACCCCTAGCAATTTCTCGTATGATACACCCCTAGCAATTTTGTCTTCCAAGATCGCGGCTAAATGTGTCCTTTAACGAGCTTTCGCTTTTAGCGCGCCCATTATGCCTGAAAAGTATGCAACTACATTTGTTTCAGGTTTCAGCAATATATGTCATTGAATATTTTCGTTTGAAAAATACATTTCAATACAATTACAATTTAACTGATATATATATTTTAGATTTGGGTAAACTTTTGATTTATTAAATTTTGTAAATAAAAATATTAAATTTATCGAATTCCGTTCAGACGTTCTGGCGTGCTGCCTACCCCGTTAGAAACGCGGCGTGATGATATGTATGTATGTATATAATGTTCAGTGCCAACTTGACAGATGGCGAGTCCATCGCCGTGCTTCAAGCACGACTATACATACATACGCCTTTGAATGTATTCTCAAACGTATGCAGGTTTCTTCTCGATGTTTTCCTTCACCGTAAGGCTCGTTGTTGAATAACCCCTGTACTTAAGTAAACAGAAAATCTCATTGGTACAATCGGGATTCGAACCTACCATCTTAGTGTTGCTGGCAACTACTAAAACCACTCGGCCACCACGACGTTTTTATGAATGTTTGTTGTAATTTAAAATAAAATTGTATATTACGCAACGACATACACACACAATTATGCGTATTTGCGTACTTTATTAAATAACTAGCTGTCCCGCCCAGCTTCACTTGGGTGAAAAAGTAACAATTTATGAAATTCGATCGTAGCGCCGCCTATCGGGTCTAATCGTGAGCCTAAACCATTCTCGAATCCACCTGAAGACACAGAATTTCATTAAAATCGGTCCGGCCGTTTAAAAGGACAGTTCAGACACACGCACAGAAGAAACATTATACTTTCTTTTTTCATATAAACCTTCTCCTGACAATAAAGGATATACAATATGCACTTTTCTTAACGATGTTTTTGATCACAGTAAAGCTTGTAGTGTGAGGTTCGACGTCTAAAACCACTCAACAAAACGGTCGTAAAAGATGGCATGCTAACTTTTTACTGCGATTGTAATCCAAAATGTCGTATATGGGGACAGTCATAATTGTTTGTGGTGCTCTTAGATTCACAATATAGAAACTGACAATACACCCTTTTAGCTTTACACAACTTGACGGCTAACGTACCAGTACTAATGACGTCATTTGGGCGCGTTGCGTGTTCATGACCACAGATGGCGTTCTAACACTGGCGTTATTGGTTCATTAGAAGAAATCATTAATTAAGGCCAGCAGCATTGCGTGTAAGAATATGAAGGTATACAGGCTTCGATGTCTAAGATACAAACATGTAATGAATGATAATAAATATTGGTATAGAGCCGTGGTGGCCGAGTGGTTCGAGCAGTTGCCTGCGACGCAAAGGTCGCAAGTTCGAATCCCGACTGTACCAATGAGTTTTTCTGAACTTAAGTACAGTGATTAGTCACACCACGAGCTTTACGGTGAATGAAAACATCGAGAGGAAACCTGCATACGTCTGAGAAGAAATTCAAAGGCGTATGTATAGTCGTGCTGGAGTAACGGCGATGGACTCGCCATCTGTCACGTTGGCACCTAATATACCTCTGGCGGAAAGTGGGTGTGTGGGTATTATAACCTATACACCTCTGCCTACCTCTTCGGGGACCCTTGTGGGAAGGCGTGAGGATATATTATATTATTATATATATAAATATTGGTCGCGATGGACGAGTGCTGCGTGTAGTCGGGTGCAAAGGTCGCAAAGATTGCGAGTTGGAATCCCGATTACCGATGCACCAATGAGGTCTTCTGAACTTATGCACTGTGTTTATTTATTATCCCTACTAATATTATAAATGCGAAAGTAACTCTGTCTGTCTGTCTGTTACCTTTTCACGCCTAACTGTAATGTGGTTTGGTACAGATATAGCCTAGAGCTTGAGGAAGGACATAGGCTACTTTTTAATGCGAAAAAGGGTTGTAAGGGGTTGAAATTAAGGGATTAAAGTTTGTATGGAAACTTCGTCATTTTTTAAGCTAGTAGCTTGAAACTTATTTTCTAGGCTCTTGATTACATATAAATTAATATTACATTCAAAGTTTGTACAAATGTCACCCTTAAGGGGGTAAAAAAAATGCTGCTTAATATCACTTTTCCGCGCGGACGAAGTCGCGGGCACAGCTAGTGTAGATATAACTATTCCGGTGATAGGAGGCGAGTCCGTGTCTCAAGTACGACGCAATATTTTCTTTTTTAACGTATACGGGTAATCTCGATTTTTCCGTCACATCTTACGGTGAGGTACTTTTGTTGATAGGTAACAAACAAGTATGCAGCCCGTCTGATGGTAAGCGGTTCCCTACCACCACGTTCATAGTATCAAGTTACTGTCAAAATAATCACGTTCTACTTTCTAATCAAACAAACCGAATCTTATATAAGTAAATAATTATTCTTCACATCACAATGTTCTTTGTCTTTCGGTAAAGATATAAAGAACAATACGCTTAGTTTTGCAAGAATGTGTGTCAACTGAAAGTTAATCCGGGTAGTGGCACAAAAGTCCCTCTCATAACTTGGCCCTGTGCGGGACAATACGAAACGTTGGTGTGGTCTGAAACGACGGAGACAGCGACAGAAGAAAGTGGTCAATGAACCGAAGTATTCCAGATAGAAAAATAGTTTATACTTTTATTCGATTCCGTACTGCCAATACCGTGGTTACAGAGCCGTGGTGGCCGAGTGGTTCGAGCAGTTGCCTGCGACGCAAAGGTCGCAAGTTCGAATCCCGACTGTACCAATGAGTTTTTCTGAACTTAAGTACAATGATTAGTCACACCACGAGCTTTACGGTGAAGGAAAACATCGAGAGGAAACCGCTTACGTCTGAGAAGAAATTCAAAGGCGTATGTATAGTCGTGCTTGAGTAACGGCGATGGACTCGCCATCTGTCACGTTTGCACCTAATATACCTCTGGCGGAAAGTGGGGTGTGGGTATTACCTATACCCCTCTGCCTACCCCTTCGGGGACCCTGATGATATATGTAATTTTTTTTTATACGTACAGTGTGAATTACGGGCCAGTCTCGCTCTCGCCCTTAGCTTACGTCTTGGGCCACGGTGTGCGCGCTAGCGGAAGAAACTAATTCCTTAACATGGACGAAACTTTATTCGTTTAACTTGGGATGCCATGGAGATGACAGAGCTCCTACCTATATATTCTTCATTGTTAGCTACCAGCTAACTTGTCAGGGAATTAATAAAATAACAACCGTGATGGCCGATGGCTTAATACTCACCTACCTTTACATGGCTTCCCACAACCCTCTCGAAGGGGTAGGCACAGGTAGTACCCACACACCCACTTTCCTCTAGAGATATACTTTCGGTGCCAACGTGAGTCCATCGCCGTTATTCAAGCAAGACTATAGGTACTAACGCTTTTGAATTGCTTCTCAGACGTATGCAGGTAAAGCTCGTGGTGTGACTAATCACCGTATACTTAAGTTCAGAAAAATCCATTGGTTCAGTCGGGTTACGAACTTGCAATTTTTGAGTTGCAGACAACTACTCAAACCACTCGGCCACCACGGCCATCAATTTATCAATTTAGAAAAAAGGTACACATAATTAATTGATTGTTTTTCTAATGGAATATATACATACATACATACATATCATCACGCCAAGTCCCTAACGGGGTAGGCAGAGAGTATAGAGCGCCAGTTTTCTCTAGACTTACATACCTCTTTCGCTTCGTCCACATTCATCAGTCTCTTCATACATGCTCGTCGGTTTCGAGTACTCTTAAATGGAATGGAAAATGGAATATATACCTACACTAATTTGACAATAACTTTAAACGTAGACTTAAACGCCACTGGGAATTAAACATGTAAAAAGAAAACGCAAGTTTATTCAAACGAATAGATCGCTGACGAGAGATATGAGCAAAAATTTACACACACTTCCCTTACACCAATAAAATAAACCCATTTTAGAACGGATCGACTCTGAAAGTGGAATATGTAGGGAACCGCCAGTAACAGGGTAGAGCTGCTCTATCGCCCCCTGGGGGGCAGTAGCTGGGGTACGGTGCATAGAGGTTACGATGATATACGCCTCGACCCGGGATTCCAACAGGTTATATTAAATTTATTATGCTTAAGTGAATTCGATGTTGGGAACGTTAAGAGTTCTCGAAACTATCTGAAAACTAGTGATTGTATAAAAAAAAAATATAATATAAATAAATAATAAAAAAAAATACCTGGGACAATTCCACACAAATTGACCTAGTCCCAAATTAAGCAAAGCTTGTGTTATGGTAACTAGACAACGATATATTTACTTATATAGATAGATATATACTTAAATACATAGGACATCCAAGACTAAGGTATACCCCCACGTCTTCCCACAAGAGTCCCCGAAAGTCCGCCAGATATTTTAGGTGCCAACGTGACAGATGGCGAGTCCATCGCCGTTACTCAAGCACGACTATACATACGCCTTTGAAATTCTTCTCAGACGTATGCAGGTTTCCTCTCGATGTTTTCCTTCACCGTTAGGCTCGTGATGTGACTAATCACTGTACTTAAATTCAGAAAAACTCATTGGTACAGTCGGGATTCGAGCTTGCGATCTTTGTGTCACAGACAATCGAACCATTCGTCAAATAGTCCTTTCTAGGTTAGAAAGGAAACCTGCATACGTTTGACTGTTTTACCAGTATCCGTGGCATGATAAAAATAAAAAAAAGTACATATTTAAATACAGAATGAAAACACAGTGCTATATTTAAAAACAGTTCGTTGCTGGTAAAGATAAACATATACAATGCACCTACCAAAAGTGTACTCTACTCCGAATATTATTTGAGTTGAATTTAAACTGCAACAGTTGTGTATAGATTTGAAATTGAAACAATGACCGTTGAAACAAGGCCAAACAAGTTGGCTCGGGGCAATACAGCCGAGTTGTGTTGGCCGTTATTATACAGCTGTACTGTGGCTGTGGACACATGCCGAACTTAGTGGTACTATACACGTAAGCAGTTAGGATACGGACACAATGGTGCTTACAAAACAATTTTATTAACATGTTTTTGTACTTAAGTACTGTGACAGACCTTGGTACAGTCTGGATTCGAACTTGCAATATTTCCGTTGCATGGCTGTGTCACGAGTGATTACTGACCACAGGCATTTAATATATATCCTCACGCCTTCCCATAAAGCTCACCGAAGGGGTAGGCAGAGGTGTATAGGTCATACCCAAATACACCTTTAAATTTCCTCTCAAACGTGTGCAGGTTTCCTCTCGATGTTTTCCTTCGTGTTCGAGTGGATCGAGTAGTCAAGAGTAATATTTATGCATTGAAAAATATTCATTAAACTATTTAAATATTGTTTACCTACTGAACAGAAGGCGCCACAATACAGCGAAATGCATGCCACACACCTGGCAGCGAGCCAGATACCTGCGGGCACATCACTTACGAATCAACAAAGCATGCCGCTATTATTTGATTCCCAACATTGCGTACTGTTCAGAGGTTAACTATGTACTATTTGACGCACTGGATATGTAGCTTAGATAGGTTGATAGATGTTGCGTATGTAAGAGTAAGTTTCTGTAAATTTTAAGAGAGGTATAAGAAAGGCATAACGGATTTCCCGTTCGAATTGGAGCTGCCCGACTGGGGCAGGACCTCCCTCCACCTTATAGAAGTCCGTAGCCAAATAAAACATTTTTTGTGTTGTGTTTCTATATTCCGTGAATAAGGTTTCCAATAATGAGCTCCTTAGGGATGTGGGATTGTGTTAGCAGCAGAGGGATAAGTCCCATTATGCTGCCAACATACTCTCCGAACACAGAGTGGCAACGCGCAAGTGATACTTCGGAATCGTTTCCCGACAAGTAGGCCGTATGCTTGATTGGCACTCTTGTTATATAAAAAAACTTGTCTTCTAGATGGCCCTATACACCTACACCTAAAATATATCTCTAGAGGAATATAGGCGGGTGGGTAATACCTATACACCTCTGCCTACCGCTACCAGGACCCTTCTAGAAAGGCGTGATTATATTATTTCAAACAGCGTAATTAAATGCCAACTTTAGTGTCACGTACTTTGGAGTAAATTGAGTGAATATTTTTAATTGTGCGCAGTGGTGTTCGAACATAAATTTTGTGTCACCTGCGCCTTGGCTTGGCGGTTGAAATGATCTCCCTTTTGAGGTGGGAGTACACGATGAAATCTATCGATATTCTAATCTATCGATTTTCTATCGATATTATTTTTACGCGAATGCGTAAGTATGTCAGTGTATATATTCGAGTATAAGTTTTTGGACATCAAGCTTCATCCCCTTAGGGGACAAGCAAATGAGTAATTGCCGAGTAAACCTGCGTGGCAGATCTAGTACATACATACATACATATCATCACGCAAAGTCCCTAGCGGGCTAGGCAGATAGAAACTATTCTATCTACCTAGCCCGTTAGGGACTTGCATACTGGTTAGCCCCAGTTCTTCCTAGACTTGCATACCTCTTTCGCTAATATAAATACTTTATAACTATACAATACAGGTATCTTTACGCTGGAAGCTATACCTCTACCTACATCTAGGTGGACCGTAAGGAGTAGGCAGATGTGTTTCACAATCTCTATTCAGGTGCCAACGTGACCGATGGCGAGTCCATCGCAGGTTTCCTCTCCATGTTTTCCTTCTATTCACCGTATAGCTCATAACGTGATTAAACAAAGAACAAATGTTCAGAAAAACTCATTGGTACAGTAGAGATATGAACTTACAGTTTTTGCGTTGTAGACGACTCGAACCACTCGGCCACCACAACTTACTATATGGAACTTTGTTATTACATAATAATAATAATAATATCCTCACGCCTTCCCACAAGGGTCCCCGAAGGGGTAGGCAGAGGTGTATAGGTAATACCCACACACCCACTTTCCGCCAGAGGTATTAGGTGCCAACGTGACAGATGGCGAGTCCATCGCCGTTACTCAGGCACGGCTATACATACGCCTTTGAATTTCTTCTCAGACGTATGCAGGTTTCCTCTCGATGTTTTCCTTCACCGTAAAGCTCGTGGTGTGACTAATCACTGTACTTAAGTTCAGAAAAACTCATTGGTACAGTCGAGATTCGAACTTGCGACCTTTGCGTCGCAGGCAACTGCTCGAACCACTCGGCCATCACGGCTCTTGTTATTACATAATAATGATACATATTGCCCATTAAGAAATTTGCGGTAAATATCGACAGGATTCCCACCGCTAATGTACATCCCTATGTAAAAAGTAAGAAACAATTGGTTTATGCGAAATTCAGCTCTATTATAGTCACGTTAAGTGTCAAGCCATCGGCAGTAAACTCTTAAGTACAGAGACAAAGTTGGCGAAACATTTCAGGAAAATTGTTCTTGTAAACTTTCCTTTGAAAAAAGTAAAGGAATGTATAACTTCGGGATAATGTCGTAATTTCCTTTTTTATGGTGTTTTAAGGAAGAAAAATGCATAATGCTCTCGTGTGAGAGTTTATCATTGGTTCACAATACATTTTTAGCTATTTTCTTTTGCCAGGTCGTGTTGGCCGAGTAGTTATTGCCTACAACACAAAGATTGCAAGTTCGAATCCTGAATGTATCAATGAGTTTTTTTGAACTTAAGTACAGCTATTAGTCACACTGCGAGCTTTATGTTGTAGTTTGAGTATGTATAGTCGTGCTTGAGTACGTTGGTACTTAAAATGTATCTGTGACGGAAAGTGGGTGTGTGGGTACTACCTGAACACCTTTGCCTACCCCTCCGAGGACCCTTGTAGGAAGACGTGAGTTTTTTTTTAAATAGAATGGATAAAAATTTAAATACGTATGCAGGTTTCTTTACGTTGTTTTCCTTCACCGTTAAGCTCGTGGTGTGGCAAACCGTATACTACTAATATCATACATATTTCAAAATTTGTCAGTATGTTAATGGAATTGGATGTAACGTGGTTCAAAGATACATTACTAACTGGATAAATAAATACATACATACATCATCACGCCAAGTTCCTAACGGGTTAGGCAGAGAGTATAGAGCGCCAGTTCTCTCTAGACTTACATACCTCTTTCGCTTCGTCCACATTCATCAGTCTCTTCATACATGCTCGTCGGTTTCGAGTACTCTTAACGTTCTCGTCCTTCAGAGTCCGATCTATTTGATCCAGGTAGTTAGAACGCGGCCTTCCTCTGCCTCTTCTTGCACACACTTTTGCTTTGTATATCTGTTTCGTCAATCATTCTTCACTCATCCTTTCTGTGTCCGAACCAAACCAAAAAATAAATAAATAGGATATGTTTTAAAAATCTATCTCTGAAATCAAATCAGCTACAGTTCGAACCTGCAATAACCATGACCACTAAGCCATCAAGGCTCAACTCAAACACAAATAATCTAGCAAGGCATAGCTATTGTTTTATCTGTCAGATCGTATCTCAAAACCAATAATGAAGGGAGAGAGACTCAAAGGCCTAAAAATGAAAATCTTTTCAAACAGGTTAGGAACAGTATTCCGGTCTGAAACTCGCCCACACTTGTTGAAATTTGCATATTGTTCTTTCAGTACAATGTTTCAGAGCAGGTGTTGGTTAAAATATGTCCATAAATATTTACATTTATGGGGAAGGTTTGGCTTTTTTGCGATATTTGACAAACGATACCAGTGTTGTTTTGTAAAGTTTCATTAAATTATGTTCTCACGCCTTCATACAACGATGTTTTTCTTCACCGTAAAGCACGTGGTGTGACTAATCACTGTAGTATAGTAAAGTTAAATACATACATACATACATACATACATATCATCACGCCGAGTCCCTAACCATGGACCATTAAGCACGCGGTCCACTGATGGTAACGGGTCACCACCGCCTATGGACGCTGGCAACACTATTTTATCTTTTTTTGTCAATCCTCATATATATATATATATATATATATATATCCTCACGCCATCCCACAAGGGTCCCCGAAGGGGTAGGCAGAGGTGTATAGGTAAAACCCACACACCCACTTTCCGCCAGAGGTATATTAGGTACCAACGTGACAGATGGCGAGACCATCGCCGTTACTCAACCACGACTATACATACGCCTTTGTTTCTTCTCAGACGTATGCAGGTTTCCTCTCGATGTAAGGGGATGAAAGTTTGTATAGAAGTTTCGCCATTTTTGAAGCTAGAAGCTTGAAACTTATTTTTTAGGCTCTTGATTACAAATAAATTAATATTACATTCTAAGTTTGTAAAAATGTTACTCTTAAGGGGGTAAAAGAAAAAATAGAAAACTGCTTAATATCAAGTGATCGAGTGTGCTATATCGGTAAATGGGCAAATTCTAGAGCAAGTGAATGAATTTGTATATCTTGGAAGCATGTTCACACGAGATGGAAAGTATGAAAAAGATATTGAAAGAAGGATAACTGCCGGAAATAAGGTGAATGGGGCCATGTCGGCGTTGATGGGCAGTAAAAGTCTGAGCAAGAATGCTCGAGTTGTTGTCCACAACGCGATATTGGTACCTACCTTATTGTATGGCAGCGAATCCTGGGTATGTCAGAGGAAGTATGAAAATAGCTTGAATGCAGTCGAGATGCGATCTCTTCGAAAAATGTGCGGCGTAACGATATTAGATCGAATCCGCAATGAAGAGATTCGGAAATCAACTGGCGTGAATGAGGGCGTGATTGTAAAGATGAAGAAAGGCATGTTACGCTGGTTTGGACACATAGAAAGGATGAGTGAAGAAAGATTGACGAAACAGATATACAAAGCAAAAGTGTGTGCAAGAAGAGGCAGAGGAAGGCCACGTTCCAACTACCTGGATCAAATAGATCGGACTCTGAAGGACGGGAACGTTAAGAGTACTCGAAACCGACGAGTATGTATGAAGAGACTGATGAATGTGGACGAAGCGAAAGAGGTATGTAAGTCTAGAGAGAACTGGCGCTCTATACTCTCTGCCTACCCCGTTAGGGACTTGGCGTGATAATATGTATGTATGTATGTATGCTTAATATCACTTTTCCGCGCGG
This sequence comes from Drepana arcuata, assembly GCA_016069955.1. NCBI lineage: Eukaryota > Metazoa > Arthropoda > Insecta > Lepidoptera > Drepanidae > Drepana > Drepana arcuata. Next base: position 17,431 of record JACCPG010002780.1, on the reverse strand, counting down.
ACGAAGTCGCGGGCACATGTAGTGTTTATATAAAATCTGAGTGTTACATTCCAATATTTATATCAAATCTTAGTTTCTACCGTGTGTAAGTGTACACACCCAGTGGAAGTGACATTTATCCGGAGACGATTGGCCGGACGCCAGACGCGACGCAGGTGTCCGGTTTTTATTAAAAATCCATCCGGACATTATGCACATAATTATAACCATAATTATGTGCATAATGTCCGGATGGCTAAATATATAACCATATATTTATATTATTACATCACAGGTTATATATATTACATCGGAGGTAGATCTCTTTTTGAGTGATACAGGTATTGTATATTAAAAACGGTTAGAACAGGGTCGTTTTTAAAGGATTCTTGGTAAGCCCTGTATCACAGGTACGCTCTATTGGGTTCTATTATTATTATTACATATCTATTTATTTTTATTTATTATATTTAGATATTTATTCATAGAATCCAAATAATTGGAAACTGCTTTGAGACATGAGCTCGGCGGACGACTTTAAAATATCTTTTTTTTTTTTTTATTCAACTAGAGTGGCAAACAAGCATACGGGCCCACCTGATGGAAAACGGTTACCGCAACCTATTTACGCTTGCAATACCGAAGTATCACTGGCGCGTATATATCTGGAAAAAGAGAAAGACCACGTTCCAACTACACAGATCAAATCGATCACACACCAAAGATGGGAATTCAAGGATTCGAATCTGGCTGGCATGTGGATATGAAGAGACTGATGAATGTGGACAACGCGAAAGAGCTCTTAAAATCAAGAGCGATCTGACTAACGGCCTAAGTCTCATTACCTTAACTAACATCTTTTTATACAATTTTCTTCTCTAGATTTCAACAGAGACATAAAATACCCTTAGTCGTAGGTTTTATAACACGTTTTTATATATTTTTATTTTTATCTAGCAAACTGTGGTTAAGAGGGTATTAATATACTTTTGCCTACCCCTTGCGTAAAGGCGTGAAGATGGCAATAATAATAACCCAAGTACTTAATGCAAATTGAACTGTTACGTACAGTAAACCAACGAATATTAATGAACCAAGCCACGGAAATACGCGGTCACAAGTTGGTGCTACGAGCTACGCGGCTACGAGCTACGCCGCTACGGAAATACGTAGCTGGTGCTAAGAGCAATGAATTATTTGGATTTATAACGATTCTAGAACCTACATATTTTGTGATAAGAGGTAAAACGACATTATTTCTGGTGAAATTCTGCGGTACAGAGGTACAGCTGTATAGGGAAGAAAAACATCGAAAGAAAACCTGCATATGCAACATGCATCTGAGCAGAAATTAAAAGACGTGCTTATAGTTGTGCTTGAGAAACGGCGATCACTCGCCATCTGTCACGTTGGCAACTAGAAAAATCTGGTAAAAATTTAGTATGTTGGCACTACACACCTCGGAGGTACAACTTCGGAGACCCATGCGGGAAAGCGGGAAGATATATATATATATATATATATACATTTATGGGCTATTTTATGGACATACTAGCTGTGCCCGCGACTACGTCCGCGTGGAATTAAAAAAAACCCGTTTCTTAAATAAAAGTATTTTTAGTTACTCCTTTTTACATCAGCTGTCTGCTGGTGAAAGTCCCGTCAAAATCGGTCCAGCCGTTTCAGAGATTAGCCAGAACAAACAGACAGACAGACGGAAAAACGGCGATGGACTCGCCATCTGTCACGTTGGCACCTAATATACCTCTGGCGGAAAGTGGGTGTGTGGGTATTACCTATACACCTCTGCCTACCCCTTTGGGGACCCTTGTGGGAAGGCGTGAGGATATATTATATTATTTTATTATAAAAAAAATATTTTGTTCTATGTTCCGTGTATACATCCATATGCAGTTAGTAAAAAGCGGCTATTTTAATATTACAAACACTCACACACTCTCTCCTTTCTCTCTCAGACACTCCAATTTTATTTATTTGTATAGATAAATGACACTAGAATGGAGCAAAGCCTAAGTACTTAAGAAATGTTATTGTAGCATCTTCACCCAATAGATATTCGGAATACAATTTATATATCGTGCCAAGTTTCATGAGTAGTAAGCGAGAGTTGAGCGCCAATTCTTCTTACACTTACAGACCACTTTTGTTCCATCCACAGTAATCAGTCTCTTCTTACATACTCACAAGTTTATATTTCTCTTGATTAGCTGGTGTTCGATCGATTTGATCTAGCCAGTTGGAACGTGGTATTCCTCTGTCTGTTCTTTCACACACTTTTGTATGGTTTCATATTGTTTGCTAATCTTATTATTATTATTATAACAAGGACGGGAACGTCAAGAGTACTCGAAACCGACTAATATGTATGAAGAGACTGATGAATTTGGACGAAGCGAAAGAGGTATGTAAGTCTAGAGAGAACTGGCGCTCTATACTCTTTACCTTGATTTGGCGTGATGATACATACATACCCATACATATCATCACGCCGAGTCCCTAACGGGGTAGGCAGAGTGAATAGAGCGCCATTTCTCTCTAGACTTGCATACCTCTTTCGATGATATGTATATATATATATATATATATATATATATATACTAGCTGCGCCCGCGACCTCATCCAAGTGGAAAAGTGACGAAACTTCCATTCAGACTTTCATCCCCTATTTCTACCCTTATAATCCTTTTTCACAATAAAAATTAGATTTGTCCTTCCTCAGGGTCTAGACTACTTCTGTGCGAAATTTCATTTAAATTGGTTCAGCCACTTAGGCGTGAAAAGATAACAGACAGACAGACAGACAGAGTTACTTTCGTATTTATAATACTATAAAAGTAGTGTAGGGATTATTGAAACTAAAGCGTACATCACTGTCTAGACACCAAGATATAACCGTGGTAACATAAATTGCGAAATAATGACGCTAAATGTGGGCGTGTGATAATTTACAGCGGGTAACGAGGTATGTGGGTAACGTCGTTAGTTGGGCGCGTGAAGTCTCGGCCCTTGCTACATTTGATAGGCAGTCTCTACTTGTTTATTTCCGTGGACAACTTAAGTTACGTTACGTTTGCAACTGAAAGATATTCTTGATAAATTTCTTTATACCTTCGCGCCTTCCCCCGATGGTCCCCAATGGAGTAGATAAAGAGATATTTTAGAAGAAATTCAAGTCGTATGTATAGTCGTGCTTGAGTAACGGTGACGGACTCGCCATCTGCACGTTGGCACCTAAAATATATCCCTGGTGGAAAGTGATTGTTTGGGTACTGCCTTGTGGGAAGGTGTGAGGATGTTATAATGACATAGGACTTTTATATAATTACCTTTACGTAATATAATAAGGAGGAACAGTTTGTTAGAACGCGCTAATATCACAAACTACATCCCGTTTTGAACAGTTATTGTTGCATTAGAAATTGGTTCAACGAGTAAGAATCCAAAAGAACACATAGCATAATAGCGTCGTAGATCCCACGGGTGCAGCTAGTCGTCGGGAGCAAATGTGAGGAAGATCGTTCGATTCGAAGTTCTAGTACCAGCAAAATAAGGACAGTTATTGCCTAAGCATAATACCTAAGCCGTCGAGTGGTACAAGCTCGTACTTGTTTAGTTAGCTGGTGATGTATCAACCGCCAAGATGGCAGAGCGGTGCCAATGGCGTGTCTCTCGGTCGGCTCGCTCTAGTTTACTTTGCAGTTCATAGAGATGATAAAACCACATTATAAAAAGCCGTTAAGAGTAGTTTGAGTGGTTGCCAGTATTGCATAGATTAAAGCAGTACCAATGTGTTTTCTGAGTACAGAGAATAGTCACACCACGAGATTTACGGTGAATGAAAACATGGAGAAGACAACTGCATTTGAGAAGAAATTTATATCCTCACGCCTTCCCACGAGGGTCCCCGAAGGGTTAGGCAGAGGTGTATAGGTAGTACCCACACACCCACTTTCCGCCATAGATACATTTTAGGTGCTAAGGTGACAGAAGAAGAAATTTAGAGACGGTATAGTCGTGTAAAACTGAGTGACAGGATAAGAAATAGTGAGATAAGGAAACGTTGTCTGAAAGAAGATGAAGTGACAAAAATTGAGAAAGGTATGCTGAGATGGTTTGGCCAAGTCGAGAGGATGAATGAAGAACGATTGACGAAAAAGTGTATAAGGCGAGTGTGGATGAAAGTGTTGGAAGGGGTAGACCTAGGCGGACGTTTCTAGACCAAATTAGGGACGTCTTGAAAAAAGGCCAGGTCAAGAGTACCCTAAACCGAAGAGCATGTATGAAGAGAATAATGAAAGTGGACGAAGCGAAAGAAGTATGTAAGGATCGTAGCCAGTGGAAAGAAGTGGTCTCTGCCTACCCCTACGGGAAAGAGGCGTGATTATATGTATGTATGTATGTATAGCACGTAAATATATATCCGGTACAAAATTGGTTTTACAATTCTTCTAAAGGTCTATGACAAAAATCAAAAAGATACCCTTTGATGTTACGGTATTAACATCTCAATGTAAGATACGAGCACACGTCTATCTTTATTGGTTTATAAATAAAAATAAAACTTCCTCGCTATAAAACTGGTAAGTTGTACTTTTTGCGGCCAATCTTGTTTGACATCGCGACGTCACGTTAAGTTGCGTCACGTCGAGTTCTTTTTATGCCACAGCCTAAACACTACAATCAACAAAATTTCCTTGTCTTAAATCTGAGAGAATTGTTTTTTAACCGAACAAGCACGTCACGTAAATCCTGTTAAGATTTTAAACGCGAATCTTTATTACGACGAAGACGCGACGCGAAGTATGTATGTATGATATTGGATAAAGTTTGGCATAAAGATACCCTCCGCGAGTGTCCCCGAAAGGGTAGGGAGAGGTACACTTCCACCTTTCTCTGGAGATATATTTTAGGTGACGTGACAGATGGCGAGGCCATCTGAAGGGATCTGTGAGTCTAGAGAGAACGGGCGCTTTACTATCTGCCTATCTTGTGAGGGGCTCGGCATGATGATATGTATGTAAGCAGGTCGTAAACGATGAGGATACAAACTCATATTTGTTACTATAGATCGATGGCTTAAGCGAGCAGCCATCCTGAGTGATGGATTGGGTAACTTTTCCAATTTGAAATATGCATATCGTTACGCTCACAACCCTTAGGAAGCGCAGAATAAATGAAATAAAAAATATAATTTATACAATAATATAAAAAGAGCCGTGGTAGCCGAGTGGTTCGAGCAGTTGCCTGCGACGCAAAGGTCGCAAGTTAGAATCCCGACTGTACCAATGAGTTTTTTCTGAACTTAAGTACAGTGATTAGTGACACCACGAGCTTTACGGTGAAGGAAAACATTGAGAGGAAACCTGCATACGTCTGAGAAGAAATTCAAAGGCGTATGTATAGTCGTGCTTGAGTAATGGCGATGGACTCGCCATTTGTCACGTTGGCACCTAATATACCTCTGGCGGAAAGTGGTGGGTGTGTGGGTATTACCTGTATTACCTATATACCTCTGCCTACCCCTTCGGGGACCCTTGTGAGAAGGCGTGAGGATATATATATTATATATATATATATATATATATATATATATATATATATATATATATGATAATTCCTAATGAAGGTTCGATGTTCGTAAATAACTTAATTGCGTTTCTGTAATAAGAGAAACAACATTCAAAGCTATTTGTTAATACGAATATCGTCTCCTTTATGTTTATATTATTTTATAGTATTCATATTTTCTATTTTCTCCATCATCTTCGAACTCACAATGACGTGTGCATTACTGTCATTCAAATCCAAATTCAAATTAAGTGGATTATAAGAGGTAAGGAGGTTATAATCACTTTACATCCCCCCCCATCGGGGAGAGATTTATATTACAGCATTAAACTGTTGTCTTCAAATGTAGGAGTTGGGATTAGTTTGGTGATGTGGAAGAGATTAGATTCTGATTTTCTATGTCCTGTATTTATTCTGTATATTGTGTTTGACAGTTTCTCTATTATTTCATATGGTCCAATCTTCAACTCATCCAGTTTTCTTCTATTTACTTTACTGCCATTTTCTACAAATACCATGTCTCCTACTTTAAATTCATAATATTTTCTATTTTTATCATAAAGTTTTTTATTGTAGTTGTGTGATTTTATACTGTTTTTCATTGCCAAATGTCTATCTCTCAATAAATCTTTTTCTGTTGTTTCTTCTTTTAATTCATTTGGTATAAATGAAACATCTTTTCCTTGTAACAAGTACACAGGTGCAAAGCCTGTAACAGTGTGCTCAGTTTCATTATACTTATCCACGCATTTTTGTGCTATCGTTGTCCATGTTTTTTTTTATTTTCTTCATTTATTTTGCACCTTATTTTATTTACCAAGGTTTGGTTAAGTCGTTCATTAAGTCCATTTGAAAAAGGTGCATTTACTGCTGTGAATACAATCGGAATATTTTTTGTTTCTAGTTTATATTCGAGTTGGTTTATTGAAACTCTAAAATTGGTTTCATTAACGTGTTCGTTAAAGTTCACTGTTAACTTGTCACACATTTTTGGTTCTTTTTTTTCTGTTACCTTTTCTGCATTTTTACTTGTTTCTTGTGTTTTTTGTGTAATTTCTAGTTTTTCATTTTGTATCAATTTAAATTGTTTTATCATATCCAACCCAATTAAAAAATCGTAGTTGAAATTGTTCTTGTTAATTACAAACACATTCATTTCTTCTTCTATTTCAAAGATTTTTATTTTCAGTTTTACTATTCCATTTGCTTTTTTTTACACCATTAATCGTAGTTAACTTCACAGTCTGTGCATTATTAATTTCTTCTTCTTTTAGCTTCAGCAATTTCGAATTAATTAATGAGATATTTGAACCGGAATCATATATTCCGAATGTATCCAATGTGTTATTCAATGTTAACTTGACTTGGATTAATGGTGGCACTACTAGTTTTTTTGATCCATATTATTTAATTCGGTTTCTACTTCAGAATTGTTGACAAAATTAATGACATTATGTTTTTCTTTATATGGTTTAAACCAGCATGAGTCTTCAGGATGAAATCTATTTCCTTTATTTAGACTTTTACAAATCTTACATGGTTCTTTAACCTCTTTTATTTTCACTACGGAATTTGTAATTTTCTTTTTATCAAAACCTTTTTTCTTAACTAAATGTTCCAAACTTTTTACTTCATTAAAAAGATCTTTAGTCTCGTTTATTTTCTTTCTATCAATCCTGTCTGTAATAAAACTAGGTAGACCTACTGCAATCAGATCAATCAGAGTACTTTTGTTTATTGTGCTATCCATTTCCAACAATATTCTCTCTTTTCTTATTGCGTAGTCTATTAGCGATCCGGTTTTGTATTTAAAATCTATTGCATATCTTATTGGTGTCCAACCTTTATTCTCATAAGTATCACAAAAATCTTCCTTCCATTGTTTCCATTCCGAAGTGAGCGTAAGTCTTATAAGCATTGAACTGTACCAATCCAAGCACGATTTATCCAAAAACAGTCGAAAAATCTCAATTTTTTTTTCATCCTCAACTATCTCGAATCGATCACACTCTTTTTCAAAAGTAGCCATCCATTGAGTCACATTTGAATTTTCTCCAGTAAATTTCTCAATTACAAATTTTTCCGAGATTTTTTTTAAATTAGTCTGCTTTGGTGTGTCTGGATTAATATTTGTAATTTTTTCTAGGATTCTAAGCAGTGATTCTTCTGATACACCCTCATTTATTATAGGTTGTGTAATTCCAGTTGTACTTATCATTTCCTCTAGGAAATAATTCTTAAATTGTATATTGTCGTCATCATCCATATAAGTTTTTTTTAATTTATCTGATAAAGTTATCCATAAATACCTTTTTTCATGTTTCCTTTGCAGTGTCTTTTTCAATGTTTTATAAGTTTCAGTTTCCATTAATGTCTCATGATGTTTTATTGACTGTAGTTCTTCAGGCACAAGATACAATTTGCCCTCTTTTGTGGTTATTGAGGTTACTGCCAATACATTTGTTTTTTTGTCATCGAAACTTTTGATTGTAAACTCAAATTTTAGTTTATCCATTACTGTAAAATGACCTTTGCAAAGAATGTTGTTTTTATAAGATACCTTAATGAAGGTTCGATGTTCGTAAATAACTTAATTGCGTTTCTGTAATAAGAGTTTTTATTATCTTACAAAATGTTCTATAAAGTAAATACATATGTCTATTATACAATATTATACAAATATTACTTTACCTGTAATAAGAGAAACAACATTCAAAGCTATTTGTTAATACGAATATCGTCTCCTTTATGTATATTATTTTATAGTATTCATATTTTATATTTTCTCCATCATCTTTGAACTCACAATGACGTGTGCATTACTGTCATTCAAATCCAAATTCAAATTAAGTGGATTATAATAGGTAAGGAGGTTATAATCACTTTACATATATATATAATAATTTATGGATATGGCCGTCTGGTGGAGGTGGCGGGTTCGATTCCTGCTGAGGGCAGATATTTGTTCGGAAATGTTCCGTGGGCAGGCAGAAGCAACACCATTTCTAAGCTGGAAGTTTATTTACATGCCAACTTGACAGATGATCGCTGGTCTCTGAGCGATCCATCGCTGATTCTCAACCACGACTACACATACGTATTTGAATTTCTTCACGAAAGTAAATAGGTTCAAATCACTCGTAAAACTCATTGGTACAGTTGGAGTTCGAATGTTTCTTTTGTTTAGGTTCTAAATCTTAGTAAAGTTAAGTAGTTTAAAGTTATATAATAATAATATATAATATACCCTCACGCCTTCCCATAAGGGTCCCCGAAGGGGTAGGCAGAGGTGTATAGGTAATACCCACACACTCACTTTCCGCCAGAGGTATATTATGTGCCAACGTGACAGATGGCGAGTCCATCGCCGTTACTCAAGCACGACTATACATACGCCTTTGAATTTCTTCTCAGACGTATGCAGGTTTCCTCTCGATGTTTTCCTTCACCGTTCAGCTCGTGGTGTGACTAATCACTGTACTTAAGTTCAGAAAAACTCATTGGTACAGTTGGGATTCGAACTTGCGACCTTTGCGTCGCAGGCAACTGCTCGAACCACTCGGCCACCACGGCATTTTTTTAGTTTAAAGTTAAGTTTTTATTAATATACAACTCATCTTACCCTTAATTTCATCCGTAACAGAAGGGTGTTATAAATAATTAAACAAACTGAAGAATACGGTCTGAAATGACGCGAAGCTAGGAGCTGTACAGGACGCCCGTTAATGGGAAATATGCAAAGTAGGCACCAGTTTTTGTGCTGCACTGTACCTGGAGTCGCCATAATGTTTCCTTAAATTACCTTAAGGTTTACCCGGGCATGAATATTATTAACTACTGGCAGTGCCCTGTGGTTTCAACTGCGTAATTCATATACAGGTTGCCTTAGAAAAAAAAAATGTCTTCTAGAAGTTATAGGGTGAATGTATCCTCATGAAGATAACAAAGTTACAACATTATTAAGGAGGGTAATATACATACATATCATCACGCGGAGTCCCTAACGAGGTAGGCAGAGAGTATAGAGCGCCAGTTCTCTCTAGACTTCCATACCTCTTTCGCTTCGTCCACATGCATCAGTCTCAATACATTTTCGTCGGTTTTGAGTCTTGACGTTCCCGTCCTTGAGCGTCGATCGATTATATATATATTTTTTATACCACATGGGTGGCAAACAAGCATGCGGTCCGCCTGATGGTAGGCGGTTATATATATATCCTCACGCCTTCCCACAAGGGTCCCCGAAGGGGTAGGCAGAGGTGTATAGGTATACCCACACACCCACTTTCCGCCAGAGGTATATTAGGTGCCAACGTGACAGATGGCGAGTCCATCGCCGTTACTCAAGCACGACTATACATACGCCTTTGAATTTCTTCTCAGACGTATGCAGGTTTCCTCTCGATGTTTTCCTTCACCGTAAAGCTTGTGGTGTGACTAATCACTGTACTTAAGTTCAGAAAAAACTCATTGGTACAGTCGGGATTCGAACTTGCGACCTTTGCGTCGCAGGCTACTGCTCGAACCACTCGGCCACCACGGCTTTGCTTCTGCTTCTGCTTCGCCTTCTTGTAAGTATAAAGATAAAGATACCTGTTGTTGTAAAATATTGCATAGTAGCTGGAGTTAGTTAGGCGGCATCTAAATATATAAATATCTACGTACGGATAAAGTCGCATGCCAATATTATGTGACCGAACGCTTGATTAAATCAAAATGTACAATTTAAACATCACATTACGTAACTAACCGTGTTCTGAAGAATATTACATTTTATTTCATCTTTACAGTAAATTTCTGTGTGAAAATACCGCAAAGAAAAACAATTTTGAATGTCATTTAGTTTATTTACATTGTGCCATTGTACATATTTAGGCAACTGTTATATTTTCTGAGACATGTATATATATATATATATATCCGTAGATCGGTGGTATTTCTTAATTGTATATTTTTATGTGTCTGTAACCTACTAACACTAGAATTTAAGTTAAAATTTGTTACTAACCCTATGGACTCCGGTCTGAAATAAAAATATTCTATTCTATTCTATTCTATATGACAAGCCGTGGTAGCCGAGCGGTTCGAGTAGTTGCCTGCGCCACAAAGATCGCAAGTTCGAATCCCGACTGAACCAATGAGTTTCTGAACTTAGGTACAGTGATTAGTCACACTACTAGGTTAACGGTTAAGGAAAAATATGAAATAAAATATATCTCTGGCAGAAAGCGTGTGTGTGGGTACTACCTATACACCTCTGCCTACCCCTTCGAGGCCTTTTCCTACATTCTGTTCTCTCTGGTATTACATACCTCTTTCTCTTCATCCACTAATAAAAAAATATTGATGAAAAGAAGTTAACATTTAAAGTGTTAAATCGTTTAGCATTAAACCAAAAAGCCTTTCTTCCAGCCACCTGTTTATTTTCAATGCTAAATACTGGATTAAGCCGGTTTCAGCCGGCGAACATAAATCGGCTAGTTCAAAGGATACTCCAAATTAATAATGCAAGGTATAAATGGAGATTGAATCTGGCTCTATTCCCACAGCGCTAAGTACACTGACTGAGTTCAGGTTGCGATTTACATATTGCTTAGAATTGTTCTTTTTTTATTCTCTATTCTCTATCTATTATATTCTTAATTTTTTTAATATACTGTTTTTTTTTGTACTTTTTAAATGCAGCTTGCAGACAGACAGTTAAGAATAAAAAAAAAAATACATGTTCTATTGTTATTCATCTTTATAAATTTAAGAGCTGGGCTCATTTCGGCGGCTCTGATGCTTCAGCCTTATCACAAGGGTCCCCGAAGGGGTAGGCAGAAGTGTGTAGGAAGTACCCACACACTCAATTTTTCGTTAGAGATGTATTTTAAGTTCCAACGCGACAGAAGGGGAGTCCATCCGCCGTTTTTCAAGCACTGTCTTCAAGTCTGAATTACATTTCTTCTCAAACGCTTGCAGGTTTCCTCGCGATATTTTTCTTAAGCGTTAAGCTTGTGACACCACATCACTATTCTTATAACCTGTATGGTAACTTAAGTTCAGAATAACTCAGCCGGGATTCGAACTGGCAATCTTTGCGTTGCAGGCAACTCGAATCTCCCGGCCACCACGGTTTTTTACCACTTTTATTTAGTCTGTAGATTAGTCACACCACGAGCTTTACGGTGAAGGAAAACATCGAGAGGAAACCTGCATACGTCTGAGAAGAAATTCAAAAAGGCGTATGTATAGTCGTGCTTGAGTAACGGCGATGGACTCGCCATCTGTCACGTTGGCACCTAATATACCTCTGGCGGAAAGTGGGTGTGTGGGTACTACCTATACACCTCTGCCTACCCCTTCGGGGACCCTTGTGGGAAGGCGTGAGGATATATTATATATTTATTTAGTCTCATATTTAATTGTCATGCAGTCAAAATACAAATCTATCATTTAGAAGTCAGTGCTTCTCCCCCCTCACCATGATCCTTCGTCTGATCAAGTCTGCCAACATTTTGATATCTAAACCGGAAAGTTAAAGATACAGATGATTGATGACTGTTCGCAACTATTTCAACTGGCGTTATCTCGACCACCTTTGGTTTCAAGTTTAGAGAGTAGTTCGCATCTTAGGTCGTTCAATCAAAAATGCTTTTGATTGAAAATGCTACCTACAGACAGTGCCATCAAGGAAGACGTGCCCCACCAATTTCGAGGGGGTCGTACCTATACGATTGAGAACAATTTTTTGTCGTCCTTGAGAAACGGCGATGGACTCGATCGATCTGTTGCTAGCTAAAATATATCTCCGAAATGTATTTTTAATACGCTTTTATTAGCTTGAGACGTATGTATGTTAGTATGTAACGGAATCTTTGAACATGATTTTGGACGGATTTGGATTTGGATTGGACGAAGCGAAAGAGATATGTAAGTCAAGAGAGGCTGGCGCAACTGGCGCACTATACTCTCTGCCTACCCCGTTAGGGACTCGGTGTGATGATATGTATGTGTATGCATAACAATAGTGTCTTTTAATTTCTAAGATTTGAAAATATTACTCTAACAATCTCTCATGTAATTTAATATTCCCTGTTTTCCTAAAACCTTGGACCAGATTTCAGTCGGTCGATTACATAATACGATTAAATATTAATGAAGTGCTTAATCTATGCAGCTTAAGATTCGTATTACAGAAACGATAGATTAAAAGTTATTGCTAAGTGTAAAGTACTGTTATGATTAACAAAATGTGCGCCGCGGTTGTCTCACGTATTCTATTAAATACTTTTCAGAATAAACGTATCCATGAAGAAAAGAAAACCGGAGAGTTTGTTTCGCCGTTTCTTCTCCTAGACTTAACTTTTAGTCTTACAGTAATAAGTCACACCACGAGCTTTACGGTGCAGGTAAACATCGAGAGGAAACCTGCATACGTCTGAGAAGAAATTCTAAGGCGAATATATAGTCATAACGGTGATGGAGTCGCCATCTAACACATTGGCAAATAATATATCTCTACTTATACACCTCTGCCTACCCCTTCGGGGACCCTAATGCGAAGGAAATTTTTATTAAAGTGGTATAAGATTTTTTTTTAATTTCATGAGTACATGAACTTCTGATACAGTGTTAGCTCTGCGTAGCTTAGGGTTGATTAGCATTGTTTGCGATGTCCAGATTATTATCAATATTACGATAATACAGTGTTTATCCTGTATAATATTATTAACAATTACTTGCAGGCGTATTTGTAATCCACTCCACGCGACGCGATAATGCTATACCAAAGCGAGGAGTGTAGGGGGTCGATGCGTTTGCAAAAAGGAAAAATTATATTTACTTTTAAATGTTTATCAAAATTACTTAGAACAATCTCTCTTTACATTAACGTATTTCATGAAGAAAAAATAAATTACAATGTATAGTCGTGTTTGTGAAACGGCGATGGACTCGCCACCTGTCACATTGGTACCTTAATATATCCCGGCAAAAAGTGGTTGTTGTTATTCTTCTGTTTACCTCGGGGACCCTTGAAGGAAGATGTGAAGAGATATATATATCTATACACTAGCTGTGCCCGCGACTTCGGAAATGTGACTTTGGGCAGGATTTTTTGGATATACATTTTGGTTTACTTTGTGCATGTTACGAAAAGCTTAGCACATCATATTATTAAAAAACCACATCTAAATCGGATAAGCCGTTTCTGAAATTAGCGTGCCCAAAGGCACAGACAAACAGATAAACAGACAAAAATTCTAACAATCAGTGTTTTGGATGCTATTCGCGTTGAGAAAGGTCCATATCACAATTTTTCTCATATATCTTCCATGTACAGACAGCGATCCGTTACATTTTTATTATATGTATAGATGTATAATCAATTGTGTCCCACGATTCGACCCGCGTTAAAATCATAATCTGATTCTCATTCTTGTTCTTTCTACATGTCCAAGCTAAAGTAACAAACCTTTTTGACGTGATAACGTCTTATAAATCGATGAACTTACGAAAAAGCATGACTCATAGTAACGTTCCACCTGAGCCCAGCGTGCAAGCGAGAGCGGAACAAGGGATAGAGAGGCACGATCGGCTTAAGGCTTGTAATGCATCTACCTCTCTTTTACTCCATGACGTTATCACGTAAATTTATCGTCCGTAAACCGACTTTACAGATAACCATTTTTTCAACTTTACTTCACACCCTTGTTCAAGCCCTTTCATTTTAATTAGTATAGTAGAAAGAAAAATATTCCCAATTATTCGCAAATGATTGTGGCCCTACTGGCACGTAAGTGTGTATGTCGGTCCGTAAGTGTTCGCAGATGTTTGCTTCGCACACAAGTAGTGCTAGAGCCCTCTCTATTATCCAATCATTTTATTACCCCATTTGTTGCTCTTATAATAATAATAATGTATCCTCACAACGGTCCCCGAAGGGGTAGGCAGAGGTGTATAGGTACACACACCCACTTTCCGCTTGTTGCTCTTATTAAGTTATATTTGAATTATAATTCGTACGTTCGGCAATACGTTCCAACTACCTGGATCAAATCGATCGGACGCTCAAGGACGGGAACGTTAAGAGTACTCGAAACCGACGAGCATGTATGAAGAGACTGATGAATGTGGACGAAGCGAAAGAGGTATGTAAGTCTAGAGAGAACTGGCGCTCTGTACTCTCTGCCTACCCTGGACTTGGCGTGATAATTCATACATACATACATACATATCGTATGTATGTATGAATTATAATTAGGCCGTGGTGGGCGAGTGGTTCGAGTAGTTGCTTACAACACTTTGATTGCAAGTTCGAATCCCGACTGTACTAATGTTTTTTTATGAACTTGTAAACTTTTTTATGAAGTACCGTGATTAGTCGACGACGAGATTTACGCACACTGTATACGTTTCAGTGGAAATTCCAAGAAGTATTTATAGTTGTGCTTTAGTAATTGCGATGGACTCGCCATTTGTCACGTTGGCACCTATAATATATATTCGGCAAAAAGTAAGCGTGTGGGCACTACCTAGACACCTCTGGCTAACCTTTCCGGGGCCATTAAAACCATTATCGGGCCGTACCAAGTCCAATAATAGTCGGAGAATCCTGAATTAACGAACTTAATAATTTATTCAGTACAAAACATAAGGTAGATATTTAAAGCCACTCAACCCTCCATCACGTGTTCAAATCATCCCCAAATCCTCTCCCTCGGCTTCTTAACCCTTTGTTCCAGTAACCCTCTTCAGGCTGGGTGACTGTGGCCGTATTTTGTAAATAGCCGGAGGTTAGAGATACATAAAGTGTACATACCCTAGGTACTGTGGTAGGCTCATCAAATCTTAGAGTAACCTAACCCAACACAAAACTTTAACTAGAAAATAAATAATAGTTTAAAAAAACTAAAAAATACACTTTTTATAGAAAATCCAACTAAAAAATAGAAAATGTTTAAAATATTTAATTGTCGTCGGTCCTTAATAAGTATGCCAAATTTCGAGTTAATCCGACGTTTTGAAGGGGGTTAAAATCATGTTCAAAGATTCCGTTACATACTAACATACATACGTCTCAAGCTAATAAAAGCGTATTAAAAAAGCCGTGGTGGCCGAGAGGTTCGAGCAGTTGCCTGCAACACAGATTTCAAGCTCGAATCCCGACTGTACCAATGAGTTTTGTACAGTGATTAGGTTACTAGCTTTACGGTGAAGGAAAGTATAGAGAGGAATCCTGCATACGTTTCACAAGAAATTCAAAGACGTATGTATAGTCGTGCTTGAGTAACGGCGATGGACTCGCCATCTGTCTCGTTGGCACCTAAAATATACCTCTGGCGGAAAGTGAATGTGTGGGTACTAACTATACACCTCTGCCTACCCCTTCAGGAACCATTGTGGGAAGGCGTGTGGATATTATTTATATGCCTAGTTTCATCCAATTCCGTTCAGCCATTCTCGCATGATTGAGAAACAAACATGAATACTTCATTAATTAAACACAAACGTCCATTTATAATATTACGAAGATAGGTATATCTTTTTAGCTTGTCTTTTAAAATTAGCATCATCATTGATTGAATAACGTTCGGAGCGACCCTCCACGAATCTAAATACTGTTTGACACAAAGAGTCGATCAAGGTGAGTACCCTCGAAGGTTCACCCTTCACGCCACTCCACATCAAGGGAAGGACTGAATTTGCCCTCAGGCCTCTGAATTTTGCCAATAAACAGATAAGTTGCCTTGTTAAGGACAAAATGTTTGGGATAAAAGTTTCAGGATTATCCGGACATTTTTTAACGGCAATGTTTCGCTTTGACTAAAAATATATCTTATTTTACGCCTATTTACGGTTTTGTTGCGTTAAATTCCGGTTTTAGAACCTGTTCGAGATTAACTGGTTATATTTTAAGAGTACTTTCATCTCCCCGTATTTTTCCTACAGAGGAATTTTTTCAAGAATTCTCAGATGATACTTATTTTTTGTAGGGCATTTAATGTAAAATTGTTTCGTTGTTAAATTTATTGTAAACCATAAAAAAATGCAATCTTTTACCGAAAAGCTCGTAGTAATTAAATATAATATAATCACGCTAAGTGTATTACAGGGTAGGCAGCAAGAATGTGCTATTATATAACAGCTATTGTGACTTGTATATTCACTAAGATATATAAAGGAAAGCCTCTTTATTGGTACTTCAAAGAATGGCGGCCATATTTCCAGTCTTAATCGTCACCCTTTTGACAGAGTGTAATAACACAATGACGTCATTACCAGTGACGTATGCTTCGCTAATAGACGCCCGTACGCTGCTATAGTGGCATACAAGCCCAATTCTAAGTATTATTAGAATTTAGTGGCGTTGGACGTGTGTAGTTAATAGACAAATGGTCGAACAATGGTTTATTAATGCGGACGAAACATGCTACGAAAATCAAAAGCTTTTTGGAGTAACTAATGTGCATTTGTTTTATACCCAAGGTTTAAAACAGGACAAGTTACGCACTGCGGTTTCAGCCTCGCAAAATTTTAGTAGACTCCTGGGTTCGTCTTAATTGAGGTAAATAATCCATCCATGCTAAATTTAGTTATATTCCGTTCAGTAGTTTTTGCGTGAAGTGACAAATATCCTTATAAGTTTGCTTAAAAAATCTAGTATTATAGTAACTAGACTACGATATATTTCCTTATAATAATAATATAGTATATCCTCACGCCTTCCCAGAAGGGTCCCCGAAGGGGTAGGCCAGAGATATATTTATATATATAAATAGATATATACATAAGCACATAGGACATTCAAGACTAAGGTACACACGTGTTCATCACACAAATATCTAACCACTAGACCAGACGGCCGTCAATTAATGTA
>JACCPG010002777.1:0-47018 GCA_016069955.1 Drepana arcuata | reverse complement strand
AGTCCCTAACGAGGTAGGCAGAGAGTATAGAGCGCCAGTTCTCTCTAGACTCTCATACCTCTTTCGCTTCGTCCACATTCATCAGTCTCTTCATACATGCTCGTCGGTTTCGAGTACTCTTCATGTTTCCGTGCTCGAGCGTCCGATCGATTTGATCCACGTATCTTGCACACACTTTTGCTTTGTATACATCTGTTTCGTCAATCTTTCTTCACTGCCAGGGACGAGTGCAAAATATAGACTACACTTTAATTAAACCCGTCTGCGAAAATGGCGTGTAGGACAGTGTTTTGGTCCATCTTTGCTAAGATTACTTGTGACGTCACATTCCCGAGGACTCTACCGTCGGCACGAGACATCCACACACCCACTTTCCGTCAGAGATATATTTAACGTGCCAACGTGACAGATAACGAGTCCGTCGCCGTTAGTCAAGCACGATTGACTATACATAAGCCTTTGAATTGCTTCACAAACGTATGCAGGTTTCCTCTCGATGTTTTCCTTCACCTTCAAGCTCGTGGTGTGCCTAATCAACTGTACTTAAGTTTAGAAAAACTCACAGGTACAGTCGGGATTCAAACTTGCGATTGTCGTGTCGCAGGCAACTACTCGAACCACTCGGCCATTACGGCTCTAGCTAGTTACTTACATACATATACATAATAAATAAGTATATTATAGCTAGCACGGTTCATGACCTCCTGCTTCCTCAATCCCTTTTCCCTCCTGTGGTTGTTAAAATAATATTAAATGCGAGAAGCAAAAACTTTGTTTTTACGAAAATTACGCGGACAGAGGGTGAAATAGCACAGTTAAAATTTACATAGACTGCAGAAAGATCATATTTTTTTATAACCCGTTCTAATTTGGAGCTGCCCGACTGGGGCAGGACCTCCACCTTATAGAAGTCCGTAGCCAAATACCACAATTTTGTGTTGTGTTCCTACGTGGTGAATAAGGTTTCCAGTAATGAGCTCCAAGGGGAGGGGGAGGATTTTTACATTGTGTTGGAAGCAGAGGGATTAAACCCATTATGGTGCCAACACACTATAACTCATCGAACACAGAGTGGCAACACGCAAGTGATACTTCAGTATCGTGAGCGTAAATAGGCTACGGTAACCGTTTCCCATCAGATGGGCCGTATGCTTTTTTGCCACTCTTGTTGTATAAAAAAAAAAGTACCATTAAGGCTAAGTTATACATACATATTTAAAGTAAGCCGTGAAGTGTGGTTTGATTTACAATGCAAAGCTCGCAGTTCGAATTCCAACAGTCCCAATGAGGTTTTCCTGAATATACTTATAAGGAATTATTTAGAATACTCAAAACCAACGAGCATGTATGAAGAAAAGATACTGATGAATGTGGACGAAGCGAAAGAGGTAAGTTTAGAGAGAATTGGCGCTCTATACTTACCGCGTACCCCGTTAGGGACTCGGCATGACGATATGTATGTACTTGAGGAATATGAACTGCTCTTTTACGTATTAATCTGCTCCTTTCAACAGATATATATTTGGGTGAAAATGTGACAGATGGCGAGTCCGCCGCCATTTCTCAAGCACGACAATACATACATACGTGTTTGAACTTGTTCTCAAACATTTGCAGGTTTCCTCTCGATGCCGTCTCGCGTGGATTAATCACTATACTTAAGTTCAGAAAATCTCAACTTGCAATCTTTGCGTTAAAGGCGACCACTCCAACCACCCAACCAGGGCACTATGAAAATACAAGTCGCCATAACAGCACCATAAAAAAAAAACCAAAAAAGCAAACAAACAAGGGTATGTTAAGAATATACAGTGCAGTGCTAAAATTCAGAAGCTGGTAATATCTGCGGAGCGAGGATTGTTCTTAATGTGCGGGCTCTACACTGCCGGCCACTGAAATGTATGCATGTGTTAATCCTACTAATATTATAACTGAGTTTGTGAGGATGTTTGTTACTCTAACACGTAGAAACTACTGAACGCAATTGCATGAAATTTTGCACAGAGATATATCATTAGCAGGATTAACAAATACGATATTTTGATTCCAGAAAAGTTCCTGAAAACAATGAGATATATAAATAAACAAATAATATCTTCACACCTTCCCACGAGGGTCCCCGAAGGTGTGTAGGTTGTACTCCTACAACCCCTTACCGCCATAGGTAAGGGGTTGTAGGAGTACGCCGCATATATTTTAGGTGCCAGCGTGACAGATGGCGAGTCCATCGTCACTCAAGCATGTCTATACATGCGCCTTTGAATAACTTCTCAGACGTATTCAGGCTTCCCCTCAATGTATTCCTTCACCGTAAAGCTCGCGGTGTAACTAATTTAGAAAAACTCATTGGTGAACTTGCAATCTATGCGTTGCTAGCCACAACGGCTCCTATAAATAAACATGAAATGTAGATAAGAAATAATTTAAAGCTGTGCCCCTTCCAATGCCATCAAGTGTACAAACTAATTAAGCGCACTCATGTACAGGACCCACTGTCCACTCTCAGCTCGGCAATACCCGCGAGGCGCTCCGTCTGTGACCAACGATGCGGTCCTACTCTCTCCTTTACGACACAATTTGGCCCATGTGAGCGTCTCCAATCTCTCTTGCATCCATACTTAACTATATTAATCTATCGGAACCTGCCGAAACTCGCAGAAACAGTTAGAAAATTCTTAGAAACTATTTGATAAACATAAGTTTTTAAAGTGTATTTTGTTATATTGTAAATTAGTTTATTAATGTTATTATTATTATTATTATTTTCTTTTAACATCATATTGGTATACCTACTGTAATGATGTTAAGGTGTGTGTGTAAATAAATAAATAAATAAATAAATCTGTACAACTTATTTCAAATTTGTTCCAACAAGTCGAACCTAGGCTTAAATTCACCATTAAATAGAATTATTAGAAGTTTCAATGTAACATCTAAAACAAAACAAGTCGATATCTT
Source organism: Drepana arcuata (assembly GCA_016069955.1). Taxonomy (NCBI): domain Eukaryota; kingdom Metazoa; phylum Arthropoda; class Insecta; order Lepidoptera; family Drepanidae; genus Drepana; species Drepana arcuata. Next base: position 44,060 of record JACCPG010002777.1, on the reverse strand, counting down.
CGCACGCAACCTTAATTCCATTAAAATCTGTATTTAACGTTTATAGCTAATTTAAATTTTATTGAAGTTAAATTCTTTTCTATCATGTTCAATCCTCACTAGGTTGTACATTCTCTTTTATGTTCAGTTAAACTGTAATTTTAACATTCAAAACTAGTTATAATTTATCTTGTGCTGTGTAAACTAAATAACAATTATGCTCTTGTTCGTTTATTGCATGCCGTCGCCACCTATAATTGTAGTGGCACTCACCATGTATATATCTACCATGTACATTGATAGTTGTTTAAGTGTTTTCTATGTTGGTGGCCTTTAAATAAATAAATAAATAAATCTGCTTATCAAGCACCTGCTGATATCCAGTTTCACTTTCGTAAAACTTAATTTCATAGGTACTTACATACATATCATCACACCGAGTCCCTAACGGGGTAGGCAGTAAGAATAGAGCGCCAGTTCTCTCTAGACTTACATACTTGTTTTCGCTTCGTCCAAATTCATCAGTCTCATCATACATGCTCGTCGGTTTCGAGTACTCTTGACGTTCACGTCCTTGAGCGTCCGACCGATATGATCCAGGTAGTTGGAACGTGTTCTTCCTCTGCCTCTTCTTGCCCACACTTTTGCTTTGTATATCTGTTTCGTCAATCTATCTTTACTCATAATTTCTTTATGTCCAAACCATGCCTTCCTTCTTTACAATCACGCCTCTTGATTTGCGAATATTGGTTCTAGTTTATCATACACATGTAAGTACAGAGTCCAAAAACACAGTGAATTCTATTCAATGGATCTGTCAATGAAATTAACATCCGACTTGTTAGTGGTAACTTCAAAGCAACACTAGATATTACGTATAGCACTGACAGCCAAGACTACCGAAAGACGCCACGACTAGTATGGAGGCTATAAAGTTTTATAGGGACATCAAATGGTAAAGCATATACGTAAACACGGAGATGAAAATATAGCCTTTATTATTTACCGACATCACAATCACCAACGGTTCTAAGTGAAATTAACTGATAAATATATATATAGGGGATGTTTGAGAAAATACAACAGATGTCTTCTAGAAGTTGTCGGATGTTGTCCAAATTAAGCAGTTTGTGTTATGGTAACTAAACAATGGTATACATATATGTTATTAGCATATATATATATATATATATATATAGTTATATATATATATATATATATATATATATATATATATATATATACAGGTACATAGATACATAAGGCATCCAAGACGAAGGTACAAATACTCGTGTTCATCACACAAATATCTGCTCCCAGCGGGAATCAAACCCGCGACCTCAAGTCCCGCAGTCAGGAGCTCTAACCACTAGACCAGACGGCCGTCAAACTTGCACTCTACTCTCTGTGCCAACCGCAAGAGGGAATCCATTTATCATAGATGTATATACTTACAAAGAAGATGTAGTGACAAAAATTGAGAAAGGTATGCTGAGATGGTTTGGCCATGTCGAGAGAATGACGAACGAATGACGAAAAAAGTGTATAAGGCGAGTGTGAATGAAAGTGTTGGAAGGGGTAGACCTAGACGGACGTTTCTAGAGCAAATTAGGGACGTCTTGAAAAAAGGTCAGGTCAAGAGTACCCTAAACCGAAGAGCATGTATGAATGAAGAGAATAATGAAAGTGGACGAAGCGAAAGAAGTATGTAAGGATCGTAGCAAGTGGAAAGAAGTGGTCTCTGCCTACCCCTACGGGAAAGAGGCGTGGTTATATGTATGTATGTGTATACTTACTTGTGCTTTAAAAACGGCGTAAAGCGTACGTTTGCACCTAAATTTTTCGCTCAATATCAAAATGATTCCTTTGATAATAATATTAGTTTGTATAATCAAATACAGAATTAACGAATACATTGAGTGAGCAGATAACACGATATACGAAAGGCCTTAAATAAGGTATGAGAGCCAGCGTGGAATATTAATACGCTGCTCGCTAATCACTGCTTATACGTGCCCATAGCAAAGGATAATTGATTTTGTGTACATGTGCTTAGAATCTACAATTCGGCCTTGTTATTTACTTAATCATATTTTATGGGTAATTAACGGTCTCGTGTTTGTGTTCAAGGTGTAAACACAATTGTGAATTAGCTCGTGCTGGTTTTCATATATATAAGTAAAGAGCTACATGGTGGCAAAATGGTTTGCGTAGTCGACTACAACGCAAATATAGCAAGTTCGAATCCCGACTGTATGAATGAATGTATAATGCGTTTTCGAAACAAAATGTACCGTACCTAAGCAGAGGCATAACAGCACCTTCACAGCGAAGACATATTAAGCTGCCAATTTAACAGATGTGATTCTGTCAATTCTCTCTGGACTCAAAGACCTCAAGTTTCATCCACATTCATGCTCGCCGGTTTCGACTACTCTTGACATTCCCATATTTGAGTGTTCAATCGATTTAATCTAGGTAGTTGGGACATGTTCTTCCTCTGCGTCTTATTCCACACACATTCTCATAGAACCTATAACCACACCAGAAAATTTTATTTCAGACATGATTTCATTGCAAGTGTTTTCAAAATATTGACACACAGACCGCACACAAAGGACAAATTGCCCGAAAAGGCACAATTGACGTAAAACGTGTAAATACATTGGTGTCGTCATTAGTGTTTGTGCACACGCGGGAAGGCGTGGCGATCGCCCCCCGGCGACAATAAACTCGACCCGTGTGTACTCACCTTAATGATATTGCTACGGTCAGATGGGTGGAAAAACAGAGCATGTCTGTTCTTGTCCATTTTATGTACTTTCTGAGTAGGTATGAATTTACATTAGAGAGTAATAGTATACCACACTAAATGGAATGACCAATCATCAGACAGAACAATATTCAATAAAAATAAATATAATCATTGATGCTTTTGACAATGTTACACTGGCACCACCCCGCTAGATAAATCGTTGGTTGTCATGGAGGTAACATCAGAACATATTTGATCTTGCCATATATACGTTACAGTAGTAAACAAAAATATTAAAAAGCATATGCAGAAACGAGTAACAAATTTTATACGGAGTGCCTCAGGGTAATATTCATTGCCCAGTGTTATTTATAATACGGTTAATAAAAAATAATCATTCAGCCTAAGTGTAGCAAAAATATCTTAATCAGTAAGTAGGTTAGATTACACGCCAGTAATAGTGTTGTAAGGGCAGTAACATCTCAAGGTACAAGTACCCTTGGAGACAATAAGGCACAGCTCATGAAATAGCCACTAACACAATTGTGCGCCCGCTGAATTACAAGTAAGGGTTAACGCGTACTGAGCGTCGGCATGTTTCCAATGTTTGCGGGGTTCTATTACTATATAACATTCATAAGCAGAGGCAGAGGAAGACTGACAACCTTCTAGACAAAAAATTGCCCGTTGAACTGTGGTTTCATTTTATTTTATTTGGGGAAACCAAAAAAAAATAAAAAATCTAAATATTTTTTTCAACGTAAGGGACACCGGGAACACTTATTGAACGTCATATACTTAATAAAAACCAAAGTTACCACTGTTTCCAAGAAAAAAACCTGCCAGGAGAAGAAACGGCGAAACAAACTCCCGGAGAGTTTTCTCTCTTAACATTTGTTCCCTTTTACGTAGGGGTAGAAAAATATTAAAGGAGGAGCAATTCATTGCCATGTATGGCCATCATTCAAATTAATAACTTAACTTAACATCGTTATCCTTATTTTCATTGTTTGTTACAATTGTCGTTGCCATAAATGTATGGGTGCTAAATGAATATGAAGCGATAAAAGTATGAAATAATATGCGTAGGAATCATCACGCCGAATCCCTCCCGCTTTCGCTTCATCTACATTCATCAGTCTCATGATAAACGGTCGCCTTTTCGAGAACTCTTGAACCTTTTAATATTGTAATACCGTGACGTCCAACAATGTAAATGCGCACCCTTCGGTCGTCTACCGATCTCCGGAGAAAACAAATTAACCATCTCGAGTGAACCCTACTGGAATAGATAATACTATCTACGCTAGCTATTGTCGATGCAATGCCACGCTAGCGCGCTCATTCTTGAAGCGGGTTTAGAGCTGACAGATCTGTTTGGATGGATGCTTCTAATGCCGTAATATATAACAGTTTCGGGACACATATTTGCGGCGTTTTCGGTTGGACCTGTGAGACAGATTCCGCCAGGAGGCTGTAAATTTATTAGATTCCAGTCAATTGCCGATTGGAGGTCTTTGATGACAGTTGTGGGGGATATTTCGCAAAGAGAATTTTATTAGCATGGCTTTTCCACCTACCTTCAGTGAATTATTGAACCGTTCCCAAGTAAACAATATTTTTACGGTAAAAAACATTTCAGTGGATAGTCACACCACGAGCTTTACGGTGAAGGAAACATCGAAAGGAAGCCTGCATAAGTTTGTGAAGAAATTCAAAGACGTCTATGTATAGTCGTGCTGAGAAATGGCGACGGACTCACAATGTCACGTCGGCGCCTAAAATATATCTCCGGGGACTACAACCTCTGCCTACGCCCTCGGGGATCCTTATAGGCCTTCCCACAAGGATCCCCGAGGGGGATTAATTGAAGATACATTGACATTTAAAAAATCTGTAACTAATTCTAGAACAATAATAATTAGTCTACGCTTAATTCTTACCACCTTGTCGTTGAACCAACGTTGAAAGTCTTCGGCACTTACCTGTAAAACGAATAAAGTAATATAATAATATTCAATAATATAGGTAAAATAGTAAAATAAATAATAATAAAACAATCTTCACGCCTTCCCAAGGGACAAGGGTCCCCGAAGGGGAAGGCAGATGTGTTCAGGTGCGAACGAGACAGATGACGAGTCCATCGCGCTTAATCAAGCAGGACTATACATACATAAGCCTTTGAATTTCTTCTACGTATATGTATTATATACTAGCTGTTCCCTGCCACTCTTCGCTGTGGATATGTGACTGATGCCAAAAATAGATAAAAACAATCCTTGATGCGGATTATATATCATGCTAAAATTTCAGCTCGATCGGTGCAGAACTTTTGAGTTTTTGAAGCGTACACAAACCAACATAACATTTTTATATATATATAGATATAAAAAAAAACATCGAGAGGAAACCTGCATACGTCTGAGAAGAAATTCAAAGGCGTATGTATAGTCGTGCTGGAGTAACGGCGATGGACTCGCCATCTGCCACGTTGGCACCTAATATACCTCTGGCGGAAAGTGGGTGTGTGGGTACCTATACACCTCTGCCTACCCCTTCGGGGACCCTAGTGGGAAGGCGTGAGGATATATTATATTTTATAGATATAACTAAAGCAGATTTGCTTCCGAAGTTTTCCTTCACCGTAAAGCTCGTGATGCGACTAATTACTGTACTTAAGTTCAGAAAAACTCATTGGTTCATTGGTCAATCAAGATACGAACGTGCCATACTTGTTGCAGGCGACTGCTCTAACCACTCGGCCTCCACGGCCTAAAACCTCAAATACTATGAAAACGATGAATTGAAGCATATGTATGCAGTAATCCCAATAACCTTGTTCTACTACACTAAACTTCATAGTGTACGTACATACAATTTCCGCGCCTATTGGCTAATAGGTCGGAAATGGCTGCGCCGATGACGTCACGGGCGCATCCGGCGCGAGTGCCTGTAAGGCCCATCTGGAATTCACTTCCTATGGGTCGTGTTTGGATTATTCCAGTTTTAAATATTACAGACACACATCTTTTAACAGGCTTCAAATAGATGGAGGTCATTTTACTTAGTTATTTACTCACTTTAAAGTGCAGGAAATTATCGAGAGGTAACCCGAACATACTCTTCAAACAAGATCGCTGTTTTCGGGTACTCTTGTTGCTCCCATCGTCACTATTTATAATAACTTGCAGTCTCGCCTATCCTACTATAGGAATAAAAAAATAGTTTAAAAAAACTAAAAAAATACACTTTTTATAGAAAATCCAACAAAAAAATAGAAAATGATTATTTTAGCGGTTATTTTAACGATTATTACGTAGCGTATTATCAAGTTTATCTTTCGAATCAGCATCAGCACCTTTGCTTAGCAGTGCAAAAATGAATATAAAAAATCGCTGATCCTGATTATCCTAGTAAGGATAACGGGTGTAAATGTTTAAAATATTGAATTGTCATCGGTCCTTAATAAGTATGCCAAATTTCGAGTTAATCCGACGTTTTGAAGGGGGTTAAAATCATGTTCAAACATTCCGTTACATACTAACATACAAACATACTAACATACATACGTCTCAAGCTAATAAAAGCGTATTAAAAAATCGAACGATCGCAACGCAATCTATCAATATCGTAATCGTACCTTAATAATATATACTCGAAACCCACTAGGATTCCCGAAGACGTAGGTATAGCTGTGTAGAAAGTAGTCCTTTTCTCCGGAGAGGTATTTTATGTGCCAACGTAACAGATGGCACGACTATACATACGTTTGTTGCATTTCTTCTCAAACGACATCCCGTTCACCGTTAAGCTCGTGGTGTGACTAATCACTTTCCTGAAGTATAGAAAGGCCATATTTCTGTGGCAGTATTCATAAGTTTAGAAAGGATTTGTGTGTTAAAATTTAAAATTCACAAATTGTTCGCTTTTACGAACACCTTTTTTAATTTTAATGTTTTTAGCTCTAAGGTTTTTCATGCATGCTGTGGTTTCCTGTAATTGAGGAATCACATTTTTTTTTTATATCATAGTTGTTAAGAATGTTTTGTGTATTTCTTGTTGGAAACTCTAATAAATAAATAAATATTGGTACAGTAGGGATTCCAACTCGCAACCTCAGAGTTGCAGGCAACTATTCAAACCACTAGACCACCACGCACCGTATAAGAGTAAATTTTGAATCCTAGCCTAGAGTAACTATGAATCTAATAGTATAATAGGTACACACTTCACAAAAATAACAGTCCAATCAACCCCTCACAGCCAATTCGGATTTGCATGGAGGGTGATAATTAAATCACAAAATAATATTCCGACGGGGTGAGTTCGATTATGGGCGAATTAAAATATGAAAACCCCTTGCGTAGTTATTTTACGAAGCAACTCTTAAAAAGGCCCGTTTATACGTCACGACGCTAAGACGACAAATCTAATATGCTATAGTTGCTTACGCTTTCACGTCTTAACTTCTCTATCATCATGCTCAGACCACATTCAACCACTGCTGGGTAAAACCCCTTGCGTAGTTATTTTACGAAGCAACTCTTAAAAAGGCCCGTTTATACGTCACGACGCTAAGGCGACAAATCTAATATGCAATAGTGGCTTACGCTTTCACGTCTTAACTTCTCTATCATCATCGTGCTCAGACCACATTCAACCACTGCTGGGTATAGGCCTCCCCGGTTCTACGCCAGTGTTTTCGGTTTCGAGCCAGTCACCACCACAGTTTTCCAGCCGCCTTAGTGATTTCATCGGCCCAACTTCTCTAGAGATCATTTTGATTTTTTGATTACGTATAAACATCGTTAGGGACTTGGCGTGATGATATGTATGTATGTATGTATGTATGTATAAACATCGACCGTGTCATCGTTTAACCCCTGACATCGTAGTGTAGGTTAAACAAATTCATATAGGTCGTATAGGGTATCTCGTTTAGAGAAAAAGTACTGTTACTGGGAGGAATATTTCCAGCCGTCGTTTCACAAACATATATACATTTTTTTTATCTAATCATATAATTTATTTCGCGAACATAAGAATTGCGATGATATTCATTTACATAGGTATAGTTAGGTGCTATACTTCACCGCTCAAATAAAATATCCTCACGCCTTCCCACAAGGGTCCCCGAAGGGGTAGGCAGAGGTGTATAGGTAATACCCACACACCCACTTTCCGCCAGAGGTATATTAGGTGCCAACGTGACAGATGGCGAGTCCATCGCCATTACTCAGGCACGGCTATACATACGCCTTTGAATTTCTTCTCAGACGTATGCAGGTTTTCCTCTCGATGTTTTCCTTCACCGTAAAGCTCGTGGTGTGACTAATCACTGTACTTAAGTTCAGAAAAACTCATTGGTACAGACGGGATTCGAACTTGCGACCTTTGCGTCGCAGGCAACTGCTCGAACCACTCGGCCACCACGGCTCTAACGTCACCGCTAGGACTATAAAATACTTAAAAGTCAATAAAATTACTGATACGTAGATAAGGCACCTTTTGCCTAGCAGGGGGATGTACCATTCTAACATCACCATCATCATCATAGATATCTAAATAAACATCTTTACAAGCATATACGAAGTTTCCCTTTACTCTGTACAGCTTGGGGTGTGATAAAACGCTATGCTGAAGATCAAAAACCTAATCGATTCAAACAGCTTTACCAGGTGATTTGAACAGTCCAGGTCCCTTACGAGGAAGACAGAGAGTAGAGTTCTTTCTATATTAACAGACCTCTTTCACTTCATATATTCATCAGTCCCTTCATATACGCACGCCAATTTCGAGTACTCTTAACATTCCTGTCATTGTGTGTACGATCGATTTGAGCTAGGTAGTTGGAACGTGGTCTTCCTCTGCCTTCATTTTTGCACACACTAACGCATTGTATGTCTGTTATATGTAAGTAATATTCAGCTCAATAAATGGACGGGACGACGAACGAACGCGTTCGCCGCAGTCCGTATGAAAATACCATGGATGTGCGCATCCCGCCAGTGCATTCGATCCAGATTACAAATTTAGAAAATTTATAAATATTATAGAATTAAATTATAGCTTCATTATCGCATATCGCCGCAAAGCATTTTATTAAAAATGCATATTGTATGTTTAGGATAAATATAAATATGTGCATATGTATATTTATCCTATATATACTATCCTATATATTATATATACAGTGCGCTCAATAATTTTGCAGTATTTCGTTAATACCGCATAAAAAGATTCGCAAAGCAACTGGCGTGAAAGAGGGTGTAATTGTAATCTTTAGAAATGCATGTAACATTGGCCTAGGCATATAGATGCGAAAGTGTGTGCAAGAAGAAGCAGAAGAGCACGTTCCAACTACTTAGATCAAATCGATAGGACACTAAGAGTACTCGAGATATGCTAGCATGTATGAAGAGACTGATCACTTTATCCACATCGGATGTAGAGGAAGAGGTCTGTGAGTCTAAAGAGAACTGGCACTCTATTCGCTCTGCCTGCCTCATGAAGGGCTCGATTTACGAATCGGTAAGTATCAAAAGCGTCAACATTGACTGGCGTCCAGCCACCCGCCCTCCTTCCTAATAAGTTTATTAGGACAGAATTTTTCACCCAGATGACCCGCGACCGAGCACAATAATCGAATGCCACCGAATCCGTCCACTCGAGAAATACATTTCTAATTCAATTATCGATTTGTATTCCAGTGATTCCGTCGGGGTTTCTATGTACTTTATCTTCGTATATTAAATTGTTCGTATATGAAGACTAGCCAAGACAGGACTTAGGCTTTATTCTAAGTTATAAGAAGAAAGTTGTTCTAAAATTATATGTATCCTATCTATATTTTAATATTATAAAACTGAAGAGTTTGTTTGTTTATTTGTACGCGCTAATCTCAGGAACTACTGGTTGGAATTGAAAAATTATTTTTGTGTTGGATAGTCCATTTCTCTAGGAAGGCTTTAGGTTATAAAACATCACGCTACGACCAATAGGAGCGAAGCATACATGAAAAATGTTGCAAGAACGGAAAAAAATATTCCTTTTCGAGAGCTTCCGTTGCGTGCGCTGTGTAAACGGTTTAAGTTACGCAAATATTATGAATGAATTGTTCCTTTTTAAAAGTTCTAAAAAAAAGTCCGGGACAGCATATGTCTATCTTTTAAGATTTACTCACTATAACCCATTTTTATGGCAATTATATTTATTTATTTATTTATTTATTTATTTATTACATATCAACTTACATCTACCATAACAGGATACCCTAATGCGATAGTGCAGCAAACAAACCAATGTTGTATCATCTATACATAATTAATTATAAAATTACCTATCGTTTATTGTAGCAAATGATAGCCAGTGCTACTCTGCTGAATTCATTCAGAGAACATGCGAACAGATCTGACTCATTATGTACTAGGTTGAGAGTGTGAAAAGCGCGCGTAAGTGGCGCTTCCTTTAGTAGGTTAGTTCTTGCACTCGGCACCACCAGCAGCCGCGGCCGGCGCCGGCGCCATACGTACCTATCAGGAGTACTTATGCCCACTGAGTTTAACAGATTTTCGTTAAACATTTTACCCCGTAAAATCTTGAAAACATATAGTACTAGCGCAAGTTCCCTTCTTACCCCAAGTTCATTGTACCCTACCATACCTATGACAAATAAAGTTGGATACATTAGAGGGTAGAATGGGTACACGCCATACTGCTTCATATATAAGTATCTCATAAATTTGTTTTGCACGCGCTCCAACATGTCGTTATACTTAGATTCGTGCGGAGACCAGATGACCGCGTTACATTCCAGTTGACTCCTCACTAGGGAATTATATAAAGCAGTAATGGCATTAGAGTTTGTGAAACTGCTCGCACTGCGTAGGACGAAGCCCAAGTTTCTGAATGCTTTTTTGCATATCTTCACAATATGGTTTCGAAACGTCAACTCCGTATTAAGTTGGACCCCTAAATCTCTGATCTCAGTCACTCGGTCCAAGGGAGTATTGTCCATTTCATAATAATACTGCAGTGGTGTATGAGCGCGAGAAAAACTGATGGATACACACTTGGAGGTATTAAACTCCAAGAGGTTGTCCTTACTCCACTTCACCACCCTGTCTATATCTTTCTGTAGCTTGCTACAGTCCTCTTCATTTTGTACAGGGAGATAAAGCTTTAAGTCATCTGCGAACAACAAGCACTTCGCATCCTGAACCACCTCCGGAAGGTCGTTAATCATTAAGACGAACTCCAAAGGACCGAGATTACTTCCCTGACTTACACCAGATCGAGTGAAATAGGGTTCGGAACGACAACCTGCGTATTCTACATATTGACGCCTGTCCGTCAAATAACTTGCAAAAAACCTCAGTAGATGCGGGGTACAACCAATGGCCGCCAACTTTTTCAGCAATATGTCATTATCGACTAAGTCGAAAGCTTTTCTAAAATCAAAGTAAGCAGCGTCGACCTGTCCCCCACTATCTACTGTAGGCAGGATGTGAGTCATGTAGGTAAGCAGGTTGCTGGTCGTACTTCTACCTGGCCAAAATCCGTGTTGAGCCTCTGAGATCTGCGCACTTACTTGCGGCAGAATGGCTTTTTGAATTGAGGATTCAAATAATTTTGCCACTGTGTCAAGAACTGCCACCGGTCTATTACCCTCGACAGTTGTACCGGGGTATCCTTTAGGAACTGGTACTACTTTAGTGATTTTCCATCTCTCTGGAAAAACAGCCTCCTGCAGGCAGAGGTTAAATATATGAAGTAACGGCTCTGCTAGCACCGATCGACAGTCCTTAAAGATATAAGGCGGAATGCCGTCTGGTCCTGAGGATTTCGTAGGCTTGAGATTCTGGAAAGCGTATCTCACCTCTTCTAGGTTCATTAAATCTAGATGGACCCGCGCTCCTTCGTTTCTACCACCCGACTCCTCTATAGCCATACCTACATTTAGCTTGGCTCGCTCTGTACTATATACCGAGCGAAAGTACTCTGCAAACTCCTTTACACATTCCTCATTAGTGAGTATCCTACTGTTTTTCAAAATCTTTTTTGGTTTGCGGCTTTTTCTTTTCGCATTTAGGTAACTCCAAAATGCCTTTGGATTTTTTTGTAGCTCGTTTTGAACCCGATGTTGATACTGATCATGAGCCACTGATATATCCTTTTTGACCATAGTCCTACACAGAGCGAACGCTTCGTAGTCACAACTAGCCTTTGTTTTTTTGTATCTTTTATGAAGAACAGCTTTCAATTTTATATTGCGAATAATTGGAGACGTGTACCACTCAGGATAAGTATATCTCGAGTCTACACCACCTCGCTTTTTACTTGGAACACAGTCATCAATAATTGAATTTATTGTATCATAAAAATAAGTTAAACTCCTATCTAGATCTAACTCGTAGAAAGGACTCCAGTCAATGTTAGCTATGCGCGAATAAAGTGTTAAATAGTCAGCTTTGTAAAAATTCCATTGATGTGGTCCTTCACCCGTGCCACATGCTGCAGAGTTTCTACGAGTACTGCATTGGGCTGCCTCTGTGTGGTGCCGACGCAGAGGCACAGTTACCTCAAGAGGAGGATGATGCCTATCCACCCGCAGAAGCGGCGTGTCCGCTACGCGCACTCTCACATCTCCGTCATCTTTAAATGAACTAAGTACCAGATCTAAATATCGATTGTTGCAATTACATACATCGTTGTTCTGAGTGAATCCACAATAAGTATTAAAGTACTCATAATAGCTAATAACATGTGAAGAACAAGAATATAAATTAAAATCGCCTATCACAATAATGTCACTATACCTAATACAATATTCTTCGATTATCTTAAATAAAACCATATATTCATTGTCACTGCTACCTGGCGGAATGTAAACAACGCAACATAAAAATAAAAATCTATTACGTAGGTAAATTGCTACACCAACCAATTCGAACACATGATCGTCGATGCTAACCCCACCCGGAACGGTAACTCGCCTTAGCTGCAGACGCGGTGTGGCCACGAGACACGCGCCGCCTTGCTTACGCCCATCTGTGCGATCACATCTTATAATTGTGTATTCAGGTGGAACAACTTCTGCATCATGTATCGATTCATTGAAGCCTGTTTCTGTAATAGCGTACAGGTCCGCAGATGACGATGCAATACCTGCGTAAAATTCATTTAATTTTGTTCGAAGTCCTCCTACATTCTGATAGTAAACCTCTATAGTTTTACTGGGGGGAATTTGTGGAATTTGTTCTATTTGTTGATCCACGAAACCACACCCACTCACAGAATTCAATGTTTACCGCCCAATATTTCGATTGACATAATATTTCATACTTGCTTTCAGGGACACCAATGATATATGATGAGTAATCCCTTTCCGTTTTATGTTTTATTTTGTCTATAAAAACTGGAACTCCCTCTCCACAGATTTTCTTGACGTGCTTTTCCAAATTTTCGGTGGTGGTTTCTTTATGGAGACGCCAAACATGTAAATATTTTTTTTTCTCAGTTCCTTGTATATCAGAATCGCTTGTGTTTCCGCCCTTTATCACCTCATTTTTGCGGTACTTGTTCTTTTTCTTGTGTATAACGTCCTTCCACTCGTCTTTAGTTTCGATATCAATCTTCTTTTGCTCAGAAACCTTTTCATTTGTTTGAACGGTAACTACATTCACCGGTACAACCGCCGGTTTCCTGGCCACACTTACTGTTTTACCTACCGTCGTTGCCTCAGTTTTGTTAGCAGTTTTGTTTTCTTGATTTGCCTGCACTATCTTCGCAAATGACAATGGTTGATGCTCATGATTCTGCGGCAGGTCTTTCTTCTCCTGTTCAGTACCTTTAGCTTTCAGACGAGATTCCAGATGTTCATTTTTTTCTAACAAAATCTTAAGTTGTGATTCTAAACTCTCGACTTTCGAAGCTTTGTCTTGAACTACCGTCATTATTTCTTTTAACTGTTGCAATTCCGCTTCGGTATTAGTAAATCGGTTTTGTAGTAAAGTATATTCCTTTAGTTGACTATCAATCCGTGTTTTGACCTCTAGACGAAAATCCTGAAGTTCCAGTAGGATTCTACTGTCAACATCCATCAGTGCCACCTCCTTGAGATTGAGACGACTGCCACGGCTAGTGTTTACGTAACAACTCGGTGTAAATGTTTTGTCCATAATTGGAATTCCTCGGACTGGTGTATCCGTGTTGTTTCGTTTCGGTATGGTGCGGATGCAATCAGGACAGATCCATTTGTTTCTGTCTTCCAGGTTTAATTCTTCGAATTTCTCTGTCGACCAGCCAAGGCACTTCAGGTGGTACAGTTTCTTACAAAGTTCTTGAGAACATTCCATATACGTTATATCATAGATACCTCCATCGCATCCCGTACATTTCGTTGCCATTGAATTGACCTACGTTCATACAGATATCACGATATTGTAAATAATAGTGCACGCACGACACACTCAAGCACGTCCGTACACGACCGGATCCGAACGGTATTTCTATTAATTATAGTCTAATATAGTCCGCGATGGGCGCCACAACAACTTAACCGATTTCAATCAAATTTGCAGTTGGTTCAAACTGCACACGGTGCAGTTTGAACCAACTGCAAATTTGATTGAACTTAAAAGATAGGATAGCTTACATCACAATTGGACCCGATAGGTGGCGTTGCGATCGTTTTTCAGGAAATTTTACTTTTTCCCCCGGGCTAAGCTGGGCGGGACAGCTAGTTAATATTATAAAAGTGAAATGTTTGAATAAAGAATTTTAACATATTTAAAAAAAAATGATATATCTTCACGTCGACCCATACATCGTATCATGACGCTGAGTCCCTAACAAGGTAGGCAGAGATAATAAATAGATCGCCAGTTCTCTCTAGACTTACAAACCTCCTTCGCTCCATCAGACTATTCATACTTGCTCGAGGGTTTCGAGTGACGTTCTCTTCCTTGAGGGTCCGATCGATTTCATCTTGGTAGTTGAAAAGTGGCCTTTGCCTCTTCTTGCACACACTTTCGCTTTGTAAATCTGTTTCGTCAATCTTTCCTCACTCATCCTTTCTTTACGTCCAAACCAACGTGTTGCAGGCGACACAACTCGAACCATTCGACCAACCAAAATTAACACGACGTAGGTCACCTATTCTAATTTGGATAAAAAACACAGTAAATAAAGTTCTAGGTGGCTCAAATTTCAGCCTATTTCTGCGATTTCAGATACAATCAAGATAAAAACAAATAATTCGTATCTAGTTCTAACCTTTAAGCGTGGTTAGTGAATGTTAGATACATCAACGTGCATCCACCCGAAATAAACAGCGAAAACTTTATATTCCACTTTTCAAGTTGGTCAGAAGTTCCCCTACCGTTTTTTTTACAATAGTCTAATTCAACTGCATTCGAGTGAACACAAATAATACTAACATTATTCCGCGGTTCTGCTCACACAAAGAATCGCAAGGGGATTCCGAATTGGGGTGTGTGGAATAATGGAAAATTTGATGAGCAGACAGACAAATAAATTGACGACTTGTTTTTTTTATTTTTATTAAGAGGCACTCATTATTAAAAAAATATATATGTATGTAGATATATATTATTTATAAAGCTTTTGCAGGCGAATATTCGAACCACTGTGCTATCACCCAATAATAATATCATAAATGCCAAAGTGAGGATGTTCTCAACACCCTACGCCACAATCAATTGTTGGACTTGTAGCGGTTGCAATTTTGCAAGATCTCACAGGAGTTTCCTTCCGCCTTAACGCTAAGACTGTGGCCTCATAGCGAAAACCTCAACTGCCCCTTTCGATATTCGTATTCGTTACGATATACAGCATGGAGTTCTTCAAAAAAAGTGTGAAAAGATTCCTCCTGGGTCAGAACAAAGCATCGCCCAGAAAGGTGTCCGAACCGTATCACCCAGCATTTTTAGGTGTAAGCTTCTACTGCACCTACTCCAAAATAGTAGGTTATCGCCTCCCGCCGTACCTACACTGTACAATGTACAGTACATGTCTGGCATGAACAGTGCACATGTAGCCAAAGGCTTGTTGACAAATTAATATATAACTACAATACACAGCAAATTTTTGCGCATACATTTGTATTACGGTGTCACTATATCGATAACACGCAACGCCAAGGATCAGTAACGCGCGAGCGATAAAGTCACAACGCTAAGAGACGGTAACGCGCGGTTTTACAAGCGTCCATAGGCGGCGGTAACTGCTTACCGCAGAGCGCGTGCTTGTTTGCTTTAATGATATAAAAAAACTAGTCCTACTAATATTATTAATGTGAGAGTTTGTGAGGAGTTTTGATACTTTTTCACGAAAACACGTTGAATGACATTTCACACGCCGTTTTCTATGCCTCCACAACACAATCCCTTCATTCGATTCCATTCGATGCTCGCCAGTTTTTTAACGCAGTTTATATTTTAACGCTTTCCAACAAGGATAATCAAAACAATGGCAAAATATTACCAGCATTTATTCACCGCTTATATACCTAAGTATTTCGAGTCCGTCGCCCTTACTTAAGCACAAATATACATACGCCTTTGAATATCTTCCGAAACGTGTCCTCTCGACGTTTTCCCTCACCGTAAAGCTCGTGGTCACAGCAATATTGACTTTGCAAAAGACAATATAAATCAAACTAGCATTGCTCTCAAAATACACACACATGTTCGTACGGTAAGCTCTAAAAAAATACTGGGAATGTATACAGTTGACGTTGCATATGACTTGTACAAAGCTACCTTTATGCAGAGTTTAGTGAAACGTGCAAGCTAACAAATTAATTAATACTTTGCTAATGGAATGATTGGTTTGACTGTTTGCTCTGGAGAGCAATTAAATAATTCAACATACATAGGTACGTACGTAAAAGTGCATTATACAATCATCGACACTGCACACGTATGAGTGTGGATGAATTTAGTTTTTAAATTATAAAATGACTTGTTCGATCGGCATATCTCAATTTTGGCTCAGTGGCTCACGGGATAGAGTTGAGGGTCTCTCTAGTCTTACCAAACTCTATCTAACGAGTCACTTCTCTTAATCTCTGCTTATCCCGTCTCTCAGGACTTAGGCAGAGAGGGTAGAGCGTCAGTTCTATCCAAACTTACTATTGTAGTGGTAGGTTTGGTTTTACCTAACACTTACATAGAAAAACTCATATATCCTCACGCCTTCCCACAAGGGTCCCCGAAGGGGTAGGCAGAGGTGTATAGGTAATACCCACACACCCACTTTCCGCCAGAGGTATATTAGGTGCCAACGTGACAGATGGCGAGTCCATCGCCGTTACTCCAGCACGATCATACATACGCCTTTGAATTTCTTCTCAGACGTATGCAGGTTTCCTCTCGATGTTTTCCTTCACCGTTAAGCTCGTGGTGTGACTAATCACTGTACTTAAGTTCAGAAAAACTCATTGGTACAGTCGGGATTCGAACTTGCGACCTTTGCGTCGCAGGCAACTGCTCGAACCACTCGGCCACCACGGGTCACACAGAAAAACGAAATCAACTATATTTTCAAAGCCAACATGATCTAGGCATCTAGACAAGAAAGAACCTCAGCAAGTAGGCGGACAACGGCCAGTATCATTGTAGCATATCAATAGTAAGGAGGTTGCATCGCTCGCCACACTGACACACAACTACTCTCTGCTAACCCTGTACTTAAGTTCAACAGTTAAAGTCATCAGTACAAACGGGATTGGAGCAAACAATCATTGCCATGCAGCGACCGAACCACTTCACCACGACTCTATTTATACATATATACATATCATCACGCCGAGTTCCTAACGGGGTAGGCAGAGAGTATAGAGCGCCATCTCTCTGTAGTCTTCATAGTTCATACCTCTTTCGCTTCGTCCACATTCATCAGTCTCTTCATACATGCTCGTCGGTTTCGAGTACTCTTAACGTTCCCGCCCAGGAGCGTCCGATCGATTTGATCCAGGTAGTTGGAACGTGGTCTTCCTCAGCCTCTTCTTGCACACTGAAGTGTATAGAGTATTTATTGTATATTGTATCATAGAGGATAACCAGTGAAACTGGCACCATAGAATGATTATGGCGCGAAAAGACAAATGTCATCAGAGGAAAAACAATTGATGTACTACATTGATTCAATACACGAGTTATCTTACGGACGCATCCTTGTTTTCTTTTGCTTGCAACTCATAGACTTCTCACACACACCTTTGCTTTGTATATCTGTGAATAATTTAAGACATCCGTCAGACTAAAGATTCTTAGATCGGGAGCACCCAGTATCACGCAACCCTTACCCGTAGTACATAATTCATGCATTTTAACACACTCCGTATCGTCTAGACGCAGGGACGTTTTACAGTTATTGGTGCCAAGTTTACTGGTGTCCCGCTGGGACAGTCAAGGGTTGAGAGCATTAAATAAATTGCATTACGAATATAGTGCGTGAGGGTTATAGCGGAGACGTAAATGAGATATTCTTTAGGAATTAATATCTTAGAAGGTAGAGGGTGAGAGAGGATAAGATGGCAAAGCAAAAGGCATCTGACAATAAAAAAGGGTCAGGACAGAAGGACGGAAGGAATTGCATCAGAAATGCCGACAAGCGCTCAGCTCTTAAAACTAAGGTGTCTGTCATGGGAGGTAAAAGAGATTGCATTGAATAGAGGCAGACGGAAGGAGTTGTTTATCGGAAAAGACCAGCTATTAAATTTATGATGATGATGAAATGAGAGCCGTGGTGGCAGAGTCGTTCGGTTCGCTAGTAATGCAAAGATTAAAAGTGCGCATTCCGACTGTACCGATAATTTTTTACCGAACTTAAGAGCAGTGATTAATCAGACCACGAGCTTTACGGCGTAGTAAAACATCGAGAGGAAACCTGCATACGTTAGGAATGATATTCTGAATACTTGTATAATTGTATAGTTGCACTTGAGAAACAGCGTGACTAATCACTGTACTCAAGTATGGAAATCTCATTGATAATGTCGGGATTTGAGCTTGCATTTATTGTCTTACAAGCGACTACTCGAATCTCTCGGCCACCATAGCTCTATAACTAATCAACTTATGGAACTTCAAATGTAGCCTTTTTTATGTTTGCAAATCCAGGGGTATTGCTCGCGCGTTGCCGACCCTGCAGGACTCTTTTCACACCCTTCTTGAAGAACTCCATGCTGTACTCTCCAGGGAAAACCTCAACGGGGAGCTCATTCCACAGCCTGAGCGTTCGCGGAGGGAAACTCCTTTGGAACCGCGCAGTGCGAGACCTATGTAGTGTGTCCTCTGTTTCAGCTGCTTGCTTAACCCCGGAAATGCTTTGATCGAGCGCCAACCGTGCGTCGTCAAATCACAATTTCCCACAGTATCCATCATTGGCAAAACGCATAAGTTTGCGCAAACACTGGTGATGTGCGAGAGTGATAAAATCCCGGATTATACGCGTCACCAACACGCGTCACGGGATTAGGAGCCGGGAATCCCATTATCTTTGGAAACAAATTACTACGTGCCAAATTGGAATGGAATCCACTCGTCCTTATTTGGGCAATGTTAAGTTTCTAGCCAGTAATTAATGGGGATCAGGAATGTGCCTCGTCAAATTAACCAATCAATGACATTAGCGGCGATATCGCCTACAAGATAACTTTAACACAATGGCTTTTTTATCATAATTTTCTTTTGCGACCTCTATATGTCTATAGCGGGTTTCTGGATCGCGCTACAGTTACGTTCTCAGTATCATAGTAGATAGTACTGACCACTAGGGTTTGAACTTGCATCCTGACTGATGGAATGCCTGTCTGAAGGCCTTGATCTCTTTGTTCGGTTAGATGGCAAAAGTTCCCGGAAACTATGCTATTGAGAGAAAAAAAAATGACCAGCAATCTTGACTGATAACATAACCACTTTAAGCGACTAGGCCGCAACGTCTACTGCTAACCTTGATTTTTACCTCGTAAATTAAGACCCGTAATTCTCCTCCGATCCTTGCTAGTACAAAACCAGCCCCTAAATACTTGAATAATATCAAACAGACTGCTAGCTCACGAGCGCTAAGCCGAGGTTCGTACCCCACAAGGGAAGCCGGTAGCTGTTTCCTTAGCATCTAACAAATTACTGTCTGGAAGCCTTTGGTCTCGCCATTGCTGGGTTAAGTGGCAAAAGTTTCCGAAACTCACGCTATGAAGGTAACCCCAAAGAAATACTAGAATTCCTCGCACATCTTCACGGTTACCAACAAGGGGGTAGGCAGAAGTGTGTGGGCACGAGTCCATTAGCTAGAATTAATTTCGTCTCGCAGAGAACAATGCGCAGTTTTTACTTGTAAATACTTTGTTTTAGATTACGGACCACTAGCCCGCAGGCATTGTGTCGAGATTGTATCGACGCGTTCCGGGATTTAATCCCTTAATCCCGGGATTTGTGGGATTCCATCGTTGCTCGGCTTGAGGTTTGTTCACCGCTATCTTCTGGGTGTAAAATTGGATTCTCTTTTTTTGTTTAGTTTCAAGTTATGTATTTGTTTCCGAAATTAGATACAATAAAGAGGCAGTATGATAACATCGAGAGGAAACCTGCCTACATTTGAGTAGAAATTCAAAGACGTAAAAATTCCACGCAAGGGGGGACCCTTGGGTCATAAAGGGGTATAGACCGAGGTGTGTAGGTAGCACCCACACACACACTTCCCGCAAAAGATATATTTTAGGTGCCAACGTTTTTTTTTTATACAACAAGAGTGGCAAACAAGCATACGGCCCATCTGATGGGAAACGGTTACCGCAGCCTATTTACGCTCACGATACCGATGTATCACTTGCGGAGTTATAGTGTGTTGGCAGCATAATGGGTTTAATCCCTCTGCTTCCAACACAATGTAACAATCCTCCCCCCTCTCCAAGGAGCTCATTACTGGAAACCTTATTCACCGCGTAGGAACACAACTCAAACAATTATGTTATTAGGCTACGGACTTCTATAAGGTGGAGGTCCTGCCCCAGTCGGGCAGCTCCGAATTCGAACGGGAAACCCGTTATGCCCTACCTCTCTAATCTCTCCTCAACGTGACCGATGGCGAGTCCATCGTCGTTATTCAAGTACGACTATACACATGCCTTTGAATTTATAATGTATGCAGGTTTCCTCTCTAGGTTTTCCTTCACTGTAAAGCTCGTGGTGTAACTAATCACCGTACTTAAGTTCATTGCTACAGTCGGGATTCGAACTTGTAATCTTCGTGTTGCAGGCAACTACTCGAACCACCGGGCCACCACGGCCCATTCTCATTATTCTGTCGACGTTTTCTTTCACCGTAGGAAAAGCTTGTGATGTGATTATTCACTGTACAAACGTTCATAAAACTGGATACGAACTTGCAATCCTCGAGTTAAGGGAAAATACTCAAAGTACTTGGCCACTAAGTCCAAGTGCAAGATTATACTACTACCTACTAACGTATTCAAGTTTCCACCTTAAATAACAACACAGAGAGCATGTTTTCAATTTGAAAAACGACCATCCTGTGAGTTATGTCCCTTTGTTAGAACACATCGACACTTCGGTCTAGAAAGGGCGAATCTAGTAGGGTTTGCAAAAAAAAAACATACATACATACATATCATCACACCAAGTCCCTAACGGGGTAGGCAGAGAGTATAGAGCGCCAGTTCTCTCTAGACTTGCATACCTCTATCGCTTCGTCAACATTCATCAGTCTCTGCATAGGTACTCGTCGGTTTCGAGTACTCTCGACGTTCCCGTCCTTGAGAGAAAAATACATTGATTTTATTAACATTATATCATCGTTTTAGTGTGCTTGAGAAGAGGCAGAAGAAGACCACGTTTCAACTACCAAGGTCATATCGATCGGACACTCAAGGATGGAACGTCATGAGTACTCAAATCCGGCGAGCATGTATAAAGAGGCTGATGAATGTGGGTGATGCGAAGGAGGTCTGTAAGCCTAAAAATTGGTGCTCCACTCTCTGACTACCCGGAGACTCGGGGTGATGGTATGTACGCAAGTATGTATTTCTTCGGTGTTTTTTAAGTCACATGGGGTAAGCAAGCATGGGCTCGCCTTGATATTAAGCGAAATTAAAGATTCAATCTTAAATCGCCACGCTGTAGGACCGTAGCCCATCTAAATTTCTACTATTTTCATGCTCTGACAAACCTTAGATTTTCTGTAGTACTTTTTAATAATAATAATATATCCTGACGCCTTCCCACAAGGGTCCCCGAAGGGGTAGGCAGAGGTGTATAGGGAGTACCCACACACCCATTTTCCGCCAGTAACCAATTCAAAGGCGTATGTATAGTTGTGCTTGAGTAACGGCGATGGACTCGACATCCGTCACGTTGGCACCTTATATACCTCTGGCGGAAAGTGGGTACTACTTTTTTGTATAGAAAGAAAAATGTATAGTAAACAAAACATTTCTCTGCCAACCCTACCCGGTCACTTAGACGTATTGCTCAGTGGCGACCGTAAAAAATATAGGAAACTAGAATATATTAATGCTTACGTGTCGGCTGGCTGGCCTGTTCTCGCAAAGACCGTTTTACGAGTTCCGCCGCGACGTGACGTAACACTGTCACTTTGAAAATGGAACGATGCATTTCACTTGAAATATTTTATACTATTTGAGGGTACTTAAGTCAACGGCCGTTATGTCCAAGTAATGTCAACTTTATTACAGACTTGAGTACTTGTAACGTTTTCACTTAGGAATATAGCTTAAAGAAATTAATGTCATGTTTTACATTTTATTTATTTATTTTATAAGTGATGCCGTATTGGCAGAGTGGACCGAGAAGTTACCTGCTAAGCAAAGATTCCAAGTTCGAATACCGACTGCACCAATGATATTTTCAGTTTAAATACAATGATTAGTCACACTAAGGGCTTTGCAATGAGGTAAACATCAAGAAAAAACCTGAATACGTTAGAGAAGTAATTCAAAGGCGTATGTATTGTCGTGTTTGAGATACAACGACGGACTCACTTATTTGTCACGTTGGCACCAAAAACTATATCTCCGGCGAAAAGTATGGCCCACTTCAGGCTCTCTTATGGGAAGGCATGAATATATAAATAATATAATAAAATAATATGAAGGGATAGGCAGAGGTGTATAGGTAATACCCACACACCCACTTTCCGCCAGAGGTATATTAGGTGCCAACGTGACAGATGGCGAGTCCATCGCCGTTACTCCAGCACGACTATACATACGCCTTTGAATCTCTTCTCAGACGTATGCAGGTTTCCTCTCGATGTTTTCCTTCACCGTAAAGCTCGTGGTGTGACTAATCACTGTACTTAAGTTCAGAAAAACTCATTGGTACAGGCGGGATTCGAACTTGCGACCTTTGCGTCGCAGGCAACTGCTCGAACCACTCGGCCACCACGGCTTTCTGAATGATGAATATATTATAATAAGTTTATAGTAAGATATTATATAAGTCAACAGTTAATACACTAGGTAAAAACAAAGTAGACACAAAATAGTTTTAGATAATAACGGGCCAAATAATCTGAGGAAATGTTAGTATACTTACAAACAAATTATTATAAGTAACTATACATACATACATAATTATCATCACGCCGACGACCCCAACGGGGTAGGCAAAGAGAATAAAAGCGCCAGATCTATCTAGACTTACATACCTCTTTCGCTTCGTCCACATTCATCAGTCTCTTCAAATGCTCGCCGGTTTCGAGTCGTTACGTCTCTTGACGTTAGGATATCTTATTTAAGAGAAATCAAAATGATACGCGGGTACAACCACGGGGAGCAACTAGTATACACATATTCCGATCATTACGAATGTACGTACGAATGTACACTTCAGAAGAGAAGAAATATGCAGGATTCCTGGCATTTTTTCTCTCAAAAAACCTTGAATGAAAAAAAACATATCTTTATATGTAGACAATAGACAATAATAACTTATTTTGTACATGCCTCAACACTAACTCATTTACACATTCGACAAAGTCGGCCATCAAAGGATTCCAACTGCGAGCATAAAATGGGCAAATCGGACGTTTCGCGGAAACACGGATTTATGAGTAACAACTGTGGCATGTCAGGACTTTTGAAGTCCATGAATTTAACATCCTGTCCAGTTTCACAATTAAATCAAACCTAATTAATATCTCACGTCATGGCACCTAAAATACATCTCTGGCAGAAACTGAGTGTGTGAGAACTACCGATACACCTCTGCCTACCTTGGGGAGACTAGTCGGAAGGCGTGAGGGTATATTATTATATTAGTATAGATAATTAATATCTATGGCTTATATTGTGGAAAAGGAAAACGCCGCGAGAAAACCGGTATGGGTTTCAGCTTGATAGATCACTTTATCTGTGTGTGTGTGTGTGTGAATTAAACAGGACGTTCGTTCCTATCGTTCGGAGATCGATATATGCAGGTTTCCTCTCGATGTTATCCTTCACCGTAAAGCTCGTGGTGTGACTAATTAAAGTTCAGAAATAATTCATTGCTACCTAAATACAGTCGAGATTCGAACCTGCAATCTTGATTTTGCAGACGACCAAGCCTTACCAAGGTCCGGAATTCCACGTGGGATGACTGTGCTGGCATAACGACCATACGTTCCATATTCTGTTAGGACATATGGTAGGTAAGTGATATGGGACACGGCTGTCAGCGCACGAGTAATACATCTGGTATTGAAAGCGCCGAGATGAAAATCAACTTAATATAACAAGATTTAAGGGGCAAAATCGCGTGTTTATGAATAGATACTTCTAATAAATACACGTTAAATCGACTTTAAGCAGATTGATAGCACGTGGTCACAATTTAGACAAAATGCTAGCATATGAAAATACACCCAATAGCTGAACATTGAAGGTCCAATACTGCATTTTATTAATTTCCTGTCCATATACGCGGACCTTAAATCGAGGCCCAAAAGGCCAACAATCAATTACACGGCAAACCATTGTGACTGAGCAGTTTTCACCCTTTTTAGACAATTAGAAACCGTAGCCAAGTTTTTGTTAAGTTGTTACATACGCACTCGGCGGCGAAAGCTTCCGGAAAACGCCGCGGTCACGTGGGCCCTCAGATCGGCTTCAGAATATTTATGGATGAAGCGAAAGAGGACTACAAGCCTAGGGTATAATGACGATCTACATATCTGTGAAGAAAGATTGACGAAACAGATATACAAAACAAAAGTGTGTGCTAGAAGAGGCAGAGGAAGGCCACGTTCCAACTACCTGGATCAAATCGATCGGACGCTCAAGAACGGGAACGTCAATAGTACTCGAAACCGACGAGCATGTATGAAGAGACTGATGAATGTGGACGAGGGAAAGCGGTATGGTAAGTCTAGAGAGAACTGCTGCTCGATATTTTCTGCCTACCCCGTTAGGGAAAGTGGTCACCACGAGACGGGAAGTAAAACATCAAGAGGAAACCTGCATCGTTTTAGAAGAAATTTAAACATATATGTATATTCGATCTTGAAGAACGGCGATGGACTCAACAACTGTATCGTAGGCATAGATATTTATCTAGCAAAATGTAGGCGTTACATTTCTGCCTGTCCTGCGGGCTATGTATGAAAATAGCCGTAGCGTGTATAAATACCAGTGCGTACTCCTTGTTAGCAGCATATGGCATCAACTGTACAATCGGCCATCCCCACGATTTAGTACTGCCAGTCATCTGATTGATTGAGATGATATAATTATGTGCAATTCACTTTTGACCCATTTCCAAATAGAGAAGTTATTTTATCAGTGCCGTATAGCCGTGGTGGCCGAGTGGTTCGAGCAGTTGCCTGCGACGCAAAGGTCGCAAGTTCGAATCCCGACTGTACCAATGAGTTTTTTTCTGAACTTAAGTACAGTGATTAGTCACACCACGAGCTTTACGGTGAAGGAAAACATCGAAAGGAAACCTGCATACGTCTGAGAAGAAATTCAAAGGCGTATGTTAGTCGTGCTTGAGTAACGGCGATGGAATCGCCATCTGTCACGTTGGCACCTAATATACCTCTGGCGGAAAGTGGGTGTGTGGGTATTACCTATACACCTCTGCCTACCCCTTCGGGGACCCTTGGGGAAGGCGTGAGGATATATTATTATTATTATATATTTTATCAGTTAACCCAAAAGCTGCTCATTTCTAGTTTACATAAATATACTAGCAAACCCGGCCACGCGTTGCTGTGCCTAACGTTTTTGTTATATTACATTGTAAATAAATACTTACTCAATCCAGTCAACAGATATCGCCCTCTGTTAGAACCGTTTGGAGCTAACAGATAATTGTGACAGTCAAATAATAGACAAATAATTTGCAATAAAATAATATTGCGGCTATAAATTGTGATGTAAGCTATCCTATCTTTCAAGTTGGATCAAACTGCACACGGTGTGCAAATTTGATTGAAATCGGTTAAGGTTTTAGGAGTCCATCGCGGACAAACAACGTGACGCGTAATTTATATATATTAAGAAGATACATACATACATACATACATACATATCATCACGCTAAGTCCCTAACAGGGTAGGCAGAGAGTATAGAGCGCCAGTTCTCTCTAGACTTACATTCCTCTTTCGCTTCGTCCACATTCATCAGTCTCTTCATACATGTTCGTCGGTTTCGAGTACTCTTAACGTTCCCGTCCTTCAGAGTCCGATCTATTTGATCCAGGTAGTTGGAACGTGGCCTTCCTCTGCCTCTTCTTGCACACACTTTTGCTTTGTATATCTGTTTCGTCAATCTTTCTTCACTCATCCTTTCTATGTGTCCAAACCAACGTAGCATGCCTTTCTTCATCTTTACAATCACGCCCTCATTCACGCCAGTTGATTTGCGAATCTCTTCATTGCGGATTCGATCTAATATTGTTACGCCGCACATTTTTCGAAGAGATCGCATCTCGACTGCATTCAAGCTATTTTCATACTTCCTCTGATTCGCTGCCATACAATAAGGTAGGTGCCAATATCGCGTTGTGGACAGCAACTCGAGCATTCTTGCTCAGACTTTTACTGCCCATCAGCGCCGACATGGCTCCATTCACCTTATTTCCGGCAGTTATCCTTCTTTCAATATCTTTTTCATACTTTCCATCTCGTGTGAACATGCTTCCAAGATATACAAATTCATTCACTTGCTCTAGAATTTGCCCATTTACCGATATAGCACACTCGGTCACTTGTTCATCTCTTTCGAATACCAGAACCTTAGTCTTGCCAGCGTTTAGGCGCAGCCCCTTCTTTTCACTCTTATTATATATTAATATTATATTATTATATAGTGGAAGTTAATTATTATAAGCCGTGGTGGCCGAGTGGTTCGAGCAGTTGCCTGCGACGCAAAGGTCGCAAGTTCGAATCCCGCCTGTACCAATGAGTTTTTCTGAACTTAAGTACAGTGATTAGTCACACCACGAGCTTTACGGTGAAGGAAAACATCGAGAGGAAACCTGCATACGTCTGAGAAGAAATTCAAGGCGTATGTATAGTCGTGCTTGAGTAACGGCGATGGACTCGCCATCTGTCACGTTGGCACCTAATATACCTCTGGCGGAAAGTAGGTGTGTGGGTATTACCTATACACCTCTGCCTACCCCTTCGGGGACCCTTGTGGGAAGGCGTGAGGATATATTATTATTATTATATTATATATTATATAATTATTTGCAGACAGCTCATATGCCAGCTGATATACTTACAAAGTCTTTGCAGTCTGTTAAGCATCATAGATTCTTAAAATTGTTGGGAATACAACAAGGATAAATAAGTATATTATATTTTGATATAGTGGGGGTATTAATTGTATATCAAAAGGTTATGTATCCATAGTGTCATCTAGTTTATGCTATGTAAACTGTCAGAATAAAAAGTTAGTCTGTCATTAGAACTCAAGCTTGGTGGTTGTTTTAATTAATAAAATTGTATGGCATTTGGGTTGTTATTAATGTATAAGGCACGGGGGGTACCGTGCCTTCTGATCCCACCAAATAACAATTCAATGTGGTGTTGTGATAGTCTGTATGTTGCTATGTACCGTAATCTATTTTCCTCTTGTGTAGTAAGTGTTTGATACTTTGGATACACACTAGAAAGCCTATAAAACCAGTTTTATTTTTAGACTCTGTGACTTTCTTTTTCACAAATTGCATTGCATTATGTTTACGGGTAACTCTTAATAAACGTGTTCAGTCCTAATATGTATTCAATAGCGTTATCGCAAAACGCAAACACTTCGTTTGCATTTTGCGAATAGAGGGGCTTTTTATACCAAACACATCGGATGCTTTTGAATTGAATATATCAGAGAGGTCGTTGAAGATGGAAATTAATTTTATTGTCCCTTCAGTTTCAGTAAACATAGAAGATTAAATAATTTCGTTACATAGCTTAAGTGCATTAGCAACGCTTTGGCTCAAAATTTGTGTTGCTAGTTTCACTTTCATAATCTCATTTCTAAAGTGGATATGACGAGGCGTAACTTTGTTGGCAAAATTAAGCCCCATATTGTTCTTTAGTTTTACTAAATTTACTAGTAATTGCCACCGAATTTCATTTCGTTCTTTATCAAAAAGAAGTCTTTTGGCTTCGAAAGTGTTTCTTACGAGTTTAATCATGTGACATGCATCCAGCATGATAGCTATTTCACGATCACAACCTGGGTGCTTAAATGTAGTTTTTAAGCAGGAGGGATCTTTAATATTAATATAAATATAAATAAAAATAAATATATTTATATTAATATTAATAATAATAATATATCCAGCATTACATATTTACACTGCATTCGTGGCAATTATTTCCAGACTTAGTGATTCCAAGCCGCTTGTGAGCAAAGGATCATCGACAATTCTAGCGGCGCATTTCTGAACCGCGTCAAAAGGCCCTAGCTGGTATCCAGGGGCTCCAGCCCACAGGTGGCAGCAGTACTCCATATGTGGCCGAACTTGCGACTTATAAAGTTGCAGCCTTTGTTGCGATGTGAAGTACTGCTTAGCTCTGTTGAGCACACCGAGCTTCCTCGACGCCAGCTTAGCCTTGTCCTCTAAATGACCACGGAACTGAATGTCGCTAGAAATATCGACCCCCAAGGATCCTAATGCTCTCCGAGATGTTCAGGGGAGTGTTCTGGAATTGTGGAGCCACAGCGAATGGAGTTTTTTAGCAGTGAACGCACACACTTGTGTCTTAGTGGGGTTGAAGTGGACTAGGTTTAGTCGACCACAATCGGAGACACTGCGAAGTGTACTCTCGATTTCAGACACAAGTCGTTCGCGACTTTCCTCCACAGTGGAACGAGGGAGATTAGCACGGCCCGTGTAGTAGGTGTCCCCAGTGCTGTCGTCCGCATAGCAATGAATGCCTTCAATAGAAAGCATGTCATTAATATGCAGAAGAAACAGAGTCGGGGACAACACAGAGCCTTGCGGGACTCCAGCATTAATGTCCATGCTTTCGGAGCAGCTACCGTCAACGACGGCTCTTATGCATCTGCTGGACAGAAAGCTGGCGACCCATTTGCATAATCCCCCTGGCAGTCCGTAGGATGGAAGCTTCGATAGAAGACCGCGATGCCAGACCCGATCGAACGCTTTCGCCACATCCAAGCTAACAGCTAATGCCTCACCTTGACTCTCAATGGCGAGTGACCAACGGTGCGTGGGATATACTAGAAGGTCACCCGTTGAGCGACTGTGGCGGAAGCCATACTGTTGGTCACTCAACAAACCGTGACCCTCTAGATATCGCAGGAGTTGCGTGTTAATCACTCGCTCCATAATTTTAGAGAGGAGGGAAGTGATGGCGATCGGCCTGTAATTTGATGGGTCTGATCTATCGCCCTTTTTGGGCACTGGGTGCACGTGGGCGGTCTTCCACGAAGTTGGAACTTTTTGGGTGGAGTAGGAAAGCGCGAATAGGCGCGTCAAAACAGGACACAATTCAGGAGCACACTGCTTAAGCACCACTGCCGGAATACCGTCTGGCCCGCTCGACTTATGGACGTCCAGAGACAGCATCTCCCGCCGGACCTCCCGTTGGGTTATGCTTATCTCCGGCATAGAGTTCTCACAACGCAAGATAGTTGGCGGTGTGGCGCCTCCGTCATCCATAGTCGAGTTCGAGGCAAAGAGAGAGCCCAATAGATCCGCTTTCTCTTTGGCACTGTGGGCCAAGTTACCATCCGGCTTACGGGGTGGTGGTAGGGACGACTGGCAAAAGTTTCCCTCAGCAGCCTTGGCAAGGGACCAAAAAGCACGGCTGCCAGAAGGGTAGCTAGCGAGTCTCTTACCAATTCTGCTGACGAAATCGAATTTCGCCCTGGCAATCGCTCGCTTACAGTGCCTCGAGGCAGCATTAAGTTTCCGCTTTGCATCAGATATGTTGGGGTCCCGATTGGATCGAGCCGTGGTCCACGCCTCATACAAGGCTTGCTTGGATAATTTAGCTTCCTTGCAGGGCTTATTAAACCACGGCTGTTTCTTTACCCCTATAGCTACTAGCGAGTTTGGAATGTAGCATTCCATTCCCGCCAGTATCGTCTCAGCGACGGCTGCTGCACAGGGGTCTGGATCTTCTGATGCGAAGCAGATCTGCCTCCACGGGTACGATGCGTAAAACTCACGCAATCCATCCCAGTCTGCTGCCTTGTAGTGCCACATGCGCCGCCGCCCCGGAGGTCGGGGCACTTCGGCCTTTGCGCACGGCACTTGCGTCCGGACCAGACGGTGGTCGGATGTGCCAAGCGGCGCACCCACCGAGATGGAATAGCTGTCCGGTCGCGTGGTCAGCAGAAGGTCCAGTAAGGAGCTTGTATGGCCCTCGATATCAGGTATTCTGGTTGGTTCCTGTACCAGCTGCGAGAAGCCATAAGCCAGGGCAAGCTCGTAAGCAGCCCTCCCCGCGCAGTCAGTGGACCGAGAACCAAGCCCCTCAACATGGTGAGCGTTAAAATCTCCTAAAACCACCAACTCCGCGGAGGGGTACTGCTCAAGTACTTTGTCCGTTGTCGATTGCAGGTGCTCAAATAGGCGAACTGTGTCTGTGTCACCGCTATGGGACCTGTAAAGGCACGCGCAGATTCGGGTGTTGCCACCATAGTCTACGCGCACCCACAAAATTGACAGGTCTCTGTCTTCGAGGCCGTGGAGACGTCGACAGCAAATATCCTCCCGGAAGTACATACATACCCCGGCGCGGCGCACAAAATTGTGTTCCATCTTGTACCCGGGGTAATTCAGGTACGATGTATCATCGGGGCAGGATATCTGTGTCTCCGTCAGAAATAGCAGAGTCGGCTGCGTCGTCTCAAGGTGTTGGTGGACTGCGTTTAGGTTAGAATGAAGTCCCCTGATATTGCAAAAGTCCATTTTTAATGTGGATGGGGAGGCCGCTGAGAAAAATCTACTATTTTTGTATTTGGCCATTATTGATTTTTAAGGGTGCTGAAAAGGAAGAAGAGGAATCGTTGTGTCGGCATCAACGAGGACAAAGCGCAGTCTCAATCCGCCACAGTGATGTACAGGTAGTGCGGATTGCCGGAGCGGAAGTCGGAAGGGCCCCCGATCCCCCCCTGATGCAGCGGCCGGGTCCACTCCGGTCTCCTCCTCCGGCACGACCACCACACCAAGGACTTTACACACATGTGCGGGTCAGCCTCCCAGGGCGGAGATTAGGTGATCCCTGGGTTCGGGACCCCTACTATATGCGGGCGGCCAGCGGACAGCCGTTTCACCGGGTCTCCCTAACAACCGCACCGACATGCCGCGCCTGGTCACCACCACGGCGAAATTGCACCACTGGTCCTGTGCTGCTGACACACCGCTTCCTCTTGGAGCCTGGCGACCTTACTCACCACAGGAACACGACACACCCGAGGGTAATGCCATTTAGCTGCGATCTTCTGTAAGGTGGAGGTAATGGTACCAGTCGGGCTGCTCCGAATTTGAACGGGAATTAACCGTTGTGCCCTCCCTATACCAGTCGGGCTGCTCCGAATTTGAACGGGAATTAACCGTTGTGCCCTCCCTCAAATCTCAGTTGATATTTGTGTTGATTTCGATAATTAGTAACTCAATTGATATTTGTGTCGAACACAATAATTAGTAACTCACTTGATATGTGTGTCGAATACAATAATTAGTAACTCAATTGATATTTGTAGTCTGTTACAATAATTGAATACTAAATAGTCACTCAATTGATATTGTTATAACAGTGGAGTGTGAACGCCGTGACGTAACGAGTCACGTGTTCGGAATCGCTTGGAGGGGGATCTGTAACACTATAAATGTTGGAGAGCGATGATTCTAGACACAGTTCATCACAGTTCATCACAGTTGATTACAGTGAGCGATACAGTTCGGTCCTTCCAAACGGGACCGTTGGTTCACACAAATCTGTTGATAATTAAGTACCTGCTTTGTAACATCGTAACGTGAATTTGTGATTGCTAATTACCAACATACAATTCTCGTATTGTATCTTCGTGGTTTAATTGCCTGAGACCTACGCCCAGAACCCAGAACCAAGTACCAGAACCTCTCCCACTGATGTTGAGCGTGCCGCCGATCCGATTCCCATCCGAATTGATGTGGACACGACGCACGCTCGGAACTCAAGGGAGAGAGGGTGAGCGTCGACATCAATTCGAATGGGAATCGGATCGGCGGCACGCTCGACATCAGTGGAAGAGGTTGCGGTACTGGGTACTGGTGTTAGGTTCTGGGTTCTGGGCTCTGGGCGTAGGTCTCAGGCAATTAAACCACGAAGATACAATACAAGAATTGTGTGTTGGTAATTAGCAATCACAAATTCACATAACGATGTTATAAAGTAGGTACTTAATTATCAACAGAGCTGTGTGAACCAACGGTCCCGTTTGGAAGGACCGAACTGTATCGCTCACTGTAATCAACTGTGTTGAACTGTGTCTAGAATTTTTTTTTTTTTGTATTGTCTCTCGTAGCGTGAGTTCCGGGAACTTTTGCTACTTAACCGGTCAATGGCGAGACCTAGGCCTCCAGCCAGGATTGGCCAGGACTAGGAAGGAATATTCGAATGCTTTAAATCTTGGAGCCGTGGTGGCAGTGGTTTGAGCAGTTGCCTGCGACGCAAAGGTCGCAAGTTCGAATCCCGACTGTACCAATGAGTTTTTCTGAACTTAAGTACAGTGATTAGTCACACCACGAGCTTTACGGTGAAGGAAAACAT
The DNA here is from genome assembly GCA_016069955.1 of Drepana arcuata. NCBI lineage: Eukaryota > Metazoa > Arthropoda > Insecta > Lepidoptera > Drepanidae > Drepana > Drepana arcuata. Next base: position 11,040 of record JACCPG010002777.1, on the reverse strand, counting down.
TGAGAGGAAACCTGCATACGTCTGAGAAGAAATTCAAAGGCGTATGTATAGTCGTGCTGTACAGTACTGTAACAGCGATGGACTCGCCATCTGTCACGTTGGCACCTAATATACCTCTAGTGGAAAGTGGGTGAGTGGGTATTACCTACACACATCTGCCTACCCCTTCGGGGACCCTCGTGGGAAGGCGTGAGGATATTATTATTATTATTTATAAACCCATTAAACCAGTATTTTGATCATAGCCCGTTAAAGAGTCTACACGATTCTAAAGATTTAAAGCAAATGAAAGTTAAATGCTATCAGCGCAATCAATATGGCCATAAGTTGTCTAATTGTTATAAACGGCCTACTAGTATAACCCCGACTAGTCCTAGCAGTAGCGTTACCGTCGATATCTCTCGTAGATTAGTCAGTGTTCGTTTTACAAAGAAGTAGGTCATTCCGAGAAAGATCATTTTGCTAAACAACGTACTAAGGCACGGAATAACAGTATGATCATTTTTGTCGTGAACCTGCGGGTGAATGTAAAAATTACGATGTGATAACTACCGTCATTTCTGGGATAACGTTAGATGTATAGGTATGGAACTTGGTTATAATGCGGACTAGGTGGTACGGAGGTTAAATCACAATCATTTGTTGCATTACCTGTTGAGTTCAGCTACATAACTTTAGACAGCAGTCATCTAGACGTACCCGTAATTATCGGTACCGACGTATTTAATAGGGAGTATGTTCCTTACGTTAGGACCAGTGGTTACCAACCTATAGTGCGTAGTGAACGGGTATAATAGGGAACGGTTACTAGCTATCCTTGATAAGTATTCCGAATACTTTTTAAGTGGTACCGCGACCACAACAGTGAAAAATAGTGAGGTGCATATTAAGTTAACAACGAATGTCTCCGTGTATTATAATATACCCTATAATTTGTCGCGTTGTTGGTCAGGTTAGACCGAGCACTTATAAATAGACGCGTTAGTTAGTACGCATAGTAGACAAGGTCCCTATAAAGTTACTACTCTTAATGATAGATATGAGCTCCCAACTATAAGCAGGTGCTTATAGAAAGACTAGTCAGGCAGCTGACTGGATACGTGGTATTATGGAAAGGCGAATGGACGCCTGAAACCTGCGCTGGATTCTTTGAATGTGAGTATGAGTATGCGGTTTGGCTATGAATGGTGCGCATCCCGAGGGCTCTGCGTGTATTAATTTGTAGCCCCCTGATAGCCTAATTGTGTTACCGCTTATTGCTGCGTTGTTGTTTAGGCACCCTGAGGGCTCTGCCTGTGGTACATCCTGAGGGCACTGTACTTGATGAAATCTGGTACCCTAAGGGCTCTGCCAGTCATACATCCCGAGGGCTCTGTATGGTAACTATTAACCTGAGGGCTCTGCTAAGTGTTTAGTGTCTATTTTAATGTTTTACATCCTAGGTCCCGTTCCACATAAAAGTAAACCGTTCTTTTTAGATTGTTGCTGTCATGTCACGTAAGATGAAAGATTTTCGTATAATACCTTCTGTTCGAATGACTGATCATAAATGTACTATTGTGTGATAAAGCGTAGTAATTTTATCTAAGGTATTTTAGTACCAAGTAGATGGTTAAAGTTTGTCATAGTTTTGTTAAGGGCGAGGTGGCCATTGAAAGTGAAACTAGTTAAGGGCGAGGTGGCCATTGAAAGTGAAACTAGTTAAGGGCGAGGTGGCCATTGAAAGTAAAACTAGTTAAGGGCGAGGTGGCCATTGAAAGTAAAACTAGTTAAGGGCGAGGTGGCCATTGAAAATAAAACTAGTTAAGGGCGAGCTGGCCGTTGAAAGAAAAAAGTTTTTCAAAAGGCGAGGTGGCCATATGAATGATATTGTTATTATTAATTAATAGTGTGTTTAAACTACGCACTTGAAGTAATGTGTAGCACTGAGGTTATTGAGGTTCTGATATTTTCTTAGTCAGGAGTGGCCGAACTATATATACTACTATATATACTATAGAACTATATACCAAAATATCTTATTTCAGATAATGATGATGCGCGGCCTTCAACATCACACGAGGGCGTGTGATATGTCAGGACGGCCGTGTCGGAGGAAGCCATTGAAGGCGTTGCTTGTTGATTATAATGATGATAGTAGCCATTGTCAACTGAATTACTGTTTAACACATAGTGTGCAATGTTTAATGTTTATTGAAATTGTAAAAGCTTCTAATAACTTTTAATTTGATCTTACTTTATAAGTTACGTTTTTCCTAGACTAAATAACATTATTATCGTAATTTAAGTAATGACCAATCAGAGCAGAGCACGTGGCTTGAGTGAGGTCGAGGCGCCGTCTTTATAAGGCAGTTTGACAGTTGTTAGGGGGTCAGTCGTGGAGTGGAGACAGATCGAGTTGGATCCTTGAAGTTGGTTTGCTAGTGGTGTTAAAGAGTGGCGCTTTGAACTCACTGCTCGGTCTTAATAGTCAGTCAGTGGTTATCGGCTTGAATGTGTAACTGTGATTTTGTGTGATCTAACGTGCTGAAACGAAATTAAATATTGTGAAAACTATAATCATCGTGTTTTGTGTTCGCACTTTACCCTCATGACGCCCACCAAGTCCTCAACCACTATAGATGATGTCGTTGAGAAGTGTTTCTCCGACATATATATATAATAATATATATTACACATAATATCATACATAATGGGTAATAACAGCAAGAATGGTAATACTTCATCAGGTTCTGTCTCGCCGCCCCGACATCAGAAGTGGGATAAGTGCCTGCTCTGAAGAAACGATCCTTACCAGGGAAAGTTCCTGGGAGAGGAAGCTACAATGGGTAAATTAAACCACATGGGTGAGTCGTTTCTATTTTGTTTCGATTCGAAGAATCGGTCAGTTTATCATCAATGAAGTTGTACGGACGGATGGACTCCTGAGCTACTTGACCGATTTTGGTCAGACTTTTCGCGCCGTGTGCGATTTGATCCAGCTTGAGAGATGAGATAGCTTACATCTCAATTTGTAGTCGCAATATTGTTTTGTTGCGGATTGTTTGTCTATTGTTTGACAGTCGCCATTATATGTTAGCTCCGAGCAATTCTTACAGATGGCGATGTCTGTTGACTAGATTGAGTATGTGATTATTTGTTTGCAATGTAATATGACAGAAACCCTGGCCACAACAACGCGCGGCTGAGTCCGCTAGTTTTAATATATTTTATTTTTATTTAATTTTATTAAAACTTCCTGCAAAACATTTTGCTAAGGCGAACTTAATGCCGAAGGCATTCTCTACCAGTTAACCTTTGGGTGATGCAGAGATAGGCATGGCAGGCTATAAAAGAAATAAACAGTTGGGAAATATAAACATAAATTCTTTATATATTATTATAATATACTATGGATATAATATGAAATAATATCATACATCTAATTATATAATAGATAATGTATAAATACGAATAAATCTACTTATAATACATGTACATATATATATATATATATATATATATATAAATATCATATAATACACATAAATATTATTCAGTTTCTGCATGTTGGAAGTAAAGCTGCTTCACTTTCGCTTTAAATGTGTCACGGCTATTACACATCCTGATTTCCGGGGGGAGCGCATTCCAGAGTAAGACCGATTGGACAGGAAAAGAAGAATGAACAAGAGTAGAACTATGAGTGGGACAGAGGAGGAGACGATTGTCGGCAGAGCGTAAGTTTATAACATGGTTACAGCAACGATACTGAAAGTGAGAAGTAAGATAAGAAGGTGCATTGGGAGAGTGAAGGAGAGTGAAGAGCAAAGTCACTGACCGCAAACTACGTCGCTGACGAATAGGTAACCATGTTAGTTGGGAGCGGTAAGAAGAAACGTGATCAAACTTACGCAGATTGAATATGAATCGAATGCAACTTGAGAAGTCGGTCCAGTTTATTGAGCAGATTTGCATTCAGGTCGGTATAACAGACATCACCATAGTCGATCATGGGGAAGATTAAAGTCTGCACAAGCATTGTCTTGGTTTTGGTAGGGAGAAGATTTTTTAACCGATAAAGAGATCGTAGTGCACCGGTCACCCTTCGACACACATCGGAGACCTGCACTTGCCACCCAAGAGTACCATCGATGTACAAGACGAGATCTTTGACAGTGGGACTAATTGAGATGGTGGCTCCATTAAAAACAATAGGAGTCATTCTTGCCATGTCAATTTTGCTCATTATACGGGAACCACCAACCATTATTGCCTGTGTCTTGGCCACATTTACGGCCAATCCGAAGCGATCAGACCACTTTTTTATTAAGTCTAGATCTCGGTTAATATCATCGATGGCTTGTGCCAGATTCTGAATGCTAGCTTGAGAGTAAATTTGCAGGTCATCGGCGTACAAATGATACGCACACTGAAGCTCGGAAGATAAAAGGTTAATAAATAATGAAAATAGAAGTGGAGAGAGAATGCCGCCTTGTGGAACACCAGAGCCTATGTCACTCCAACGTGATGAAGAATCATCTATGTCATCTATGTGGACCGACTGCTGGCGTCTTTGAAGATAAGAATGGAACCATTCCAGTGATTCGGATGAGATCATAAAGTGGGAGAGGATGGATAGAAGGATATCGTGACTAACCATATTGAAGGCGTTTGAAAAATCAACTAGGACAAGCACAGTGATATTTTTGTCCTCAATGCCCGACCTTATATCGCCAGTCACTTTCAGCATAGCGGTGACTGTGCTATGGCCAGGTCGAAATCCCGATTGGTATGGGCTGAGAATATTATTTAGATGGACAAACACAGACAACTGCTTATGAACGCAGCTCTCAAAGACTTTGGATAAGAAAGGGAGAATGGATATGGGACGGAAATGGTTAGGCAGTGAGGGATTGGGTACTTTAGGCCGAAAAGGACGAACAAAAGCTTTGCGCCATAGAGTGGGATAGGATCCGGACTCGAGGGAAGCATTTATGATATGAGTGATCACGGGAAGAATTTGGTCAAGGATTATAATAATCATGTATCTGCTAATGTTATCGCAGCCTACGGCCTTAGATTTTATAGAGTTGATAATTATTTTAATCTCATCCGGTGTCACTGGAGAAAGTTTAAATGGACAAATTTTGGGATGGGGTAAGCCATTTATGTGGTCGACCGTCTGGCTTATGGAAATACGATCCAATGAAGTGGGATAGGATCCGGACTCGAGGGAAGCATTTATGATATGAGTGATCACGGGAAGAATTTGGTCAAGGATTATAATAATCATGTATCTGCTAATGTTATCGCAGCCTACGGCCTTAGATTTTATAGAGTTGATTATTATTTTAATCTCATCCGGTGTCACTGGAGAAAGTTTAAATGGACAAATTTTGGGATGGGGTAAGCCATTTATGTGGTCGACCGTCTGGCTTATGGAAAGACGATCCAATGAAGTGGGATAGGATCCGGACTCGAGGGAAGCATTTATGATATGAGTGATCACGGGAAGAATTTGGTCAAGGATTATAATAATCATGTATCTGCTAATGTTATCGCAGCCTACGGCCTTAGATTTTATAGAGTTGATTATTATTTTAATCTCATCCGGTGTCACTGGAGAAAGTTTAAATGAACAAATTTTGGGACGGGGTAAGCCATTTATGTGGTCGACCGTCTGGCTTATGGAAAGACGATCCAATGAAGAAGTAGTAGAGGTGAAATATTTATTGATATCGTCTAAGCCAATCGCCATCGGTAGACCAGGTTTACATGTTTTTCCGACACCTAGAGTTCCAAGGAACTTCCAGATGTCAGCGGGAGATGAAGAAGAAATATTGTTGATAATGTGGCGGCGTTTAGCGTTACGTATCATTTGATTGCACACATTTCTAGCTCTCTTAAAGTTGTCCCAGTTATCTACACTACGATCTCTTTTGTATTTGCGAAATGCACGATCCCTGCGCCTCATTGCCATTCGAATGCCTGCAGTCAGCCAAGGCGCGGGAGCATGCTTCAGCCTGATTCTCTTCACGGGAGCATGGTCATCATAAAGTTTGAGAATCCTGTCATTGAAGATCTGGACTTTTTGATCAACCGTATGGACACTATGTAAGGCACTCCAGTCAATATTACAAGCATCCAGACGTAACCTATCAACATCCATACGCCCAAAACAACGCCTGTGCAGAGTTTTAAGTTAAGGTTTAGGAGGTTTTATATTATAGGAAAGGAAAATAAGGTCGTGATGAGAAAATCCCGGAGCGGGATGTTGACCATGAGAAGGGACGAGGGAAGGATTTGAAGTGATGATCAGATCTAACCAAGTGTCATTCCTGTTAAAATTATTGTGAGTGGCTTGGAGAGGTAAGAAATGAAAATTTGTTGAATTAATTAGGCATTGCAGTTTTTGGGTTCGAGGGGAGTTGGGATTAAGAAGATCGGTATTAAAGTCACCCATGACTATGTGATGTAAATACTCAGACCCTAAAGATTCAAGAACTGATTCGATATCAGTGAAATAGTCAATCGTAGGGGGACAATAGACTACACCTAGAGCAGCTTTGACTCCCTTGACACAAACCTCGAGGAAGAGAAACTCAGCGGAAGCAGAAGTGCTGTCGGGTGAGGTAAAGATGACTTTGTAAGGTAAATCACTGCGGAGGTATATCGCCACCCCACCCCCCTCCGCACGAGCCGGTCGTTTCGGATGAGAGTAAAGCCGGGAAGAGTATATATACTAATACATAAGAAAATGGAAAAATAAGCTCACGTAAAGTAAAATCGAAAAATAAAAATATAAAATATAAAAATATCAAACCTATGAAATACAAAAAAAAAGACAAAAGGCAAATTAGCTCCGTTGTGTTTCCGAACGCACCCCAGTTGACAAAATAGACAGGCAAATACAGTTTGACATTGGCCAATGAAATCTATTACTAAACTCAAGGATTTCCACCCTATATTCATATTCAATAAGTGTATTTATAACAAATATGTGGGTAATATAACTATCATAGACGGTTACATATTAAAAAAAACATTTAAGAGTTATACATACTAAATGTGATCAGAAACATACGAACCAACAAGAACATACCGGCTAACTTATGACAATATCTACAGTATCAATACCAAACCATTGTTGTTACAATACCATGAAGCACTGCAGCTAATTGCGCCGAGTATTTTTAATGTTTTAACCTGATGTACTAGCACTCACTGGTCTCGCTGGTGAAGAAGAAGCGACTCCTTCCTCCTTTGGAAACTTCTCTAAGAGGGGCTTGAGATCGTCCATAGATGTGATTTTATATCTATTACCATCTGGAGCTTTGACAACAATGACCCCCTCCTGAGTCCAACTTGAACGCATCCCGAAGTGAAGACGGGCCTTTGAAAATGCAGCCTGCCGGGTCTTAGTAAGGAACTCCTTTACAGCTATGGGAGACCCCTTCAGTGCAGATTTCGCCTTCCATACTGTCAATTTGTTGTCCACATTAGTAAAGCGGACTAGTATGGGTCGATCACGTCCCCTTCCTTGATCACCAAGGCGATGACATACCTTGATGGATGAGACTGTAATGTCTTTAAGAGCCATCTTGCTTTTGAGAATACCCAGGACAACATTGGCACATTCTTCCTTGTCTGTCTCAGCAACCCCAGTGAAGAGAAGCGCTTTCTTTCGCTGCCTAGTCTCTATAGAGTCCACTAACTTGGAGCACTCGCTTATTTGCCTTCGGAGGATCCCCAACATGTTGAACATGAGTTCTCGGAAGCATCGAAACTCTTCGTCTACCTTTGCAACAGTTTCTTTAGCCGGGCCACTAACCTGGATTTGTGCTTCCAGCTCAGCCATTCTTCTTGTAAAGCATTCCTCTAAGGATTTCTGTGCAGATTAAATATCAGCTAATTGAGACATTATGTGTTGGCTTTTTCAATAATGTTGAACAAAAATGTGTTGATGACAAACTGGCAGGTGGTGAATTGACTAAGGACTAAGAAATGTCACATAGATACTCTTGCAAATGTAAGTACAGGATAATTGATGCTAAATATACTAAATTATAATAAAACTTTACGAAATATTAAAGTATTTCTATTTTAAATGAATTTTAACTTAACAGACTAGTGTTCACTTATTTGAACCTACCCGCGAAAAAACAGAATTCACGACAACCTCCAATCCGCGGTCACAGGCCTGGGGCGGTGGTTCCGGAAATGGAGAATTGAAGTGAACCCGACCAAGAGCGCAGCCATTCTATTCTGGAAAGGCCTCGAACGCCCACGGGTAGCCCCCTTCACCCTCTTCGGCAAACCCATTCCATGGGAAGAAAAAGCCAAATACCTGGGTGTGATCCTCGATCAACGCCTTTCTTTCCGTCACCACGTAAAGGCGGTACGCGCGCGAGCCGCCTTCGCGCTCGGTAGACTTCACAGCATGTTGAATGCACGAAGTAAACTCTCATTGAAATTCAAGGTGAGGATTTACACGACGTGCATTCGACCAATCATGACATATGCGGGTGTAGTGTTCGCACACTCTAGCAAGTCAATACTCAACCCCCTACAAGTGCTCCAAAGCCGGTTTCTCCGGAGGGCGACAGGTGCCCCGTGGTACACGCGTAATAGTCAACTCCACGTTGACCTCAAAGTCCAAACTATAAAACAGTTTTTGAAAAAACTGGCCAAACGTCATTTCGATTCTGCTGTAAATCACCCCAATCCCCTCGTCGTATCGGCCGCCCGATACACTCCTTCACTTATCTCGAAGATAAGGCGTCCAAAACATGCCTTCATCGAACCGGATAACGACATAACGGTCCTCCAAGACACCCGACAAAAACATACAAACACTACACACAACCGACCACTGTTCCGTCCTCGCCGGCGAGGCTCGACGCGAATAAGCCGTAATGTTCCCCCCCGATCTCCGCCGCAAACGCCGGCCCGCGCCGAGCCAGAAGCGCAAATCCCGCCCCCCAAATAATATTTAAATAAAATTACCAGTCGAGCCCAGCTCCCTTGCTTGCGATCCAGCAACGCCCTAAGCCGAGGTTCGTACCCCACAGGGGCCGCACGTGGTGATTGTTGGTCGCCTTTTTCAAGGCAACAACAATCACAATTCTTGTTTCTCGACACTAATATTTGTCCCCTTCTGGAAAAATCCATTGTTTCGTGGTCATTCGGTGGAAACCAAACGGTGCCAACGAAACCGAGTGGGGCGCTGACCCGTTGCGCTCTTAGCCTTGCCCCTTCAGGGTAAGGCTACAAACGGACGGAATGGACGGGACCAGGTTCACCGGCCTTGGGGTCTACCCTAGTCGCGCCTGGTCATCACCCACATCCCACCTTCCCTATCCCTTACCTCCTATCCTCCGGTGTTAGTTTGGGCACTGTCCACGGACTAGCGCTCTCTACACCGGAACAGTCAGGAACCCACTGCACAATAAGACTGGCAGCGGGAATACAAGCTTAGGGCTCACACCATAAGCACACTCACCTCCCTGTCTACACCCGACAGGGAGGGTTCAGTACACACCCCCGGGTCAACCCCCCGGGGATCGGTCTCCCAACGTTAAGTCACCAGGGGTTTCTTTGCGTGTTTCTTCCCCTGGGCGACCGCGCCTCGAAACACGTATCCCTTGCCCCACGTTTGCAACCACCATGTCCACAAGTATGGACCCCCAAGCCTCTCTGGCATTTCTCGCGCAGCTTTTAGAAGCCATGCCCACCCTCCGATGTCAATTTGACGCATTCACCCGCGATGTAAACGCGGGCATCCCACTGCCGAGGCGAAAGCAGCGCTGGACAAGAGCGCCATAATAGACGTGACTAATGAGGCCAACAAGTCTCAAGACTCCCCCTTGTCTCCCGACACTGTCATCGTGGACTCCGAAATGGAGTCACTTCAATCCGAGTCGTCCGAGGGCTCCTCGGATGAATTTACGCCTGTCACCGGCTCAAAGAAGCGCGCCAGACGCGCCGTCACATATAACCGCCGTTACGTATAAAAAGAAGGAGGCCTTGGCCTCACCTTCCCCCCCCACTAAAGCCCCCAAGACCGTGCCCGTGCCCTCCGCACAGTCCTCCCCGGTAGCCCTCTCCCCGGCACCCCCCTCCCCCGCCCTCCTCGCCTCTCCGGAAGCCGAAGCCCCTCAGGCTAGCCGGCTCTCCCCCGCCCCGCGACCTACGCGGCCTTCCTCGACGAAGGAGCGCTCTTGCCCCCAGTTTTTGTCCACACTAAGTCCAAGTGGACGGAAATCTCCGGTTGGTGTAAAACCAATCGAATCACCTTCACCCGTGCCACGGCCACAGCCGAAGGCATTAAGGTGCACCTCCCGAATTCGACCGAATTCCGAGCCTTCACGAGGCTCCTGCAGACCAGAAGTGTGGAATACCACACTTATTACCTGCCGGAGGACCGTCTACTCCGGGTCGTCATCCGCGGCGTCCCACGTGAAATCGATACCGAGTCGATCAAAGATGATCTGAAGGCTCAGAATGTCGCGGTGAAAGAGGTGCACCGCATGCACCGACAAAATGCCGGAGAGGCATTTAACATGGTTCTCGCCATCTGCGAGAACTCCCCCGACGGCAAAGCCGTCTTTAAGATTAAAACCCTATAGCACCTGTCTGACATAAGGGTTGAAACTCCCCACAAGGGCGGCCCTATAGGGCAGTGTCACAACTGCCAACTATACGGGCACGCTTCGCGTAACTGCAACGCGAAACCCAGGTGCGTCAAGTGCCTGGGTGATCATGTTACGAGCGACTGCTCGCGCCCTAAGGACCGCACACTCGCCGACTCGCCCCCTAGTTGCGTGCTTTGCCGCCAGGAAGGCCACCCGGCCAATTACAGGGGCTGTCCCAAAGCCCCCAAGCCCAGACCGGTCGTGGTCAAGAGGGCGGCGGCCCGCGAATGGCGTAACGCCCCCTCCGCGCAACCCGCCCCACCTCGACCTTCCCCGTGGAGGGCCCTCCCTCCAAGGGACTTTCCACCCCTCCCACAAGCGTCCCCCCCGGTCCCCCCAGCGGCCCCGAGCCCGCAGATTACACCTC